>JASPKP010000772.1:0-5000 GCA_030674155.1 Stramonita haemastoma
CTCTAAACTCAAAGTGTTCCCAAAACTTTTGCAAAAAAGCGGCCTAAAAAGGTTCATTTTTTCCCAGGGGCCCATTTGAATATCTTTTTGATTTTCCCGTTTGTCCCCTTTTTAAAAAGAACAAATTTTTTTTTTTTTTTTTTCAGCACTTATTGCAAATTTTCTTTTCGGGGGAAAAATTTGCCTTGGTTCCCCTTTAAAATTCTGATCAAAATGTTTTATTGGGACAGGGCACGCCATTCCTTTTTGAAAAGAAGTTGGAGTTGGTTAGGCTGCCTCGTGTAAACGGTTTTTGGGGGGGGGGGGGTTTTTTAGTTTTTGTTCCTTGAAAGCTCCAATTTCACCTTTTGAATTATCCATCGTTACCCCTTTTGGGGCCCGTATTCCCGACTTTGGGTGTAGAAAGTTTGGAAAACGAACACGCACGCCCCCAACGCAAAAAAACCCCAAAAAACCCCAAAAACCCGCCCCCCCAAAAAACCATGCACGCACGCCCCACAAAACCAAAACACCACCCCACACAAAACACACAACACCCCAAAAAAATCCCACGCACGCACGCAACACACACGCAAAACCACAAACCACCGGGGCACGCACCACGCACACACAAACAAACCACCCACACAAGGTTCTTCCAGTGTGTACTCTCCAATGACCCCACGTGTGGTCAGCGAGACAGAGTGCTTTTTTGGGGTCAAAGTGAAAAAATTAAAAAAGAAAAATTAAAAAACACAAAAACAGCCGAACGCAGCGCAAAAAAAACAAAAAAAACAACAAAACAAAACAAAATGCCCCCCCAAAAAAATTTGTTTTCAATTTTTTTTTTTCTTCGGTCTCAATACTTTTTTTTATTAACTAAAAAGTTTTTTTTTTTCAGTTGGGCTTGTTTGTGGATTATTGGTTTTGGGGGTGGATTGGCTGCTTCTTGGCTGTTCTTGGGGTTGCTTGGCTGCTTGCTTGGTTTGCTTGGCTGCTTGCTTGCTTGTTGCTTGCTTGTTGCTTGCTTCTTGCTTTTGCTTCCCTTGGAAATTTGGGGGGTATTGGTTAATTTGTTTCGTTCCCTTCCAAAACTGGCGTTTAAACAAAAAGGGTTTTTTTTTTTTTTTTTGTTCAAAGGGGTTTGGGTTGTTTTCGTGGTTTTTTTTTTCATTAACAGAGGTTTCAATAAAAAAAAAATCAAGATTTTTGCAATGACGAAAAAAAGTCGGAATTTTAAAAAATTCTTTTTCGAAACTAAAAACAAGGAAAAATTTGTTTTGGACAATGTTCTTCAAAATACATAAATTTGGCAAACTTTGTACTAGGTTTTTAATTGTAAAAACAAAAAAAGCTGTGTTTCAGTGTTTTTTTTAGAAGGAAAATTAAAACCATCCATTTTTAAGGCTTTTGCTTTCGTTCCTTCACATACCCCATTAAATAAAAAAGTTTCCCCAGTTTTAAAAAACAGAAATTATGTCTCCAACAAAGCTTTAAAAATAACGTAAAAACTGAATTTCATTTGCCAAAATAAGGTAAAATTAAAATAAAAAAAAAATATCAAAATATAAAAAACAAAAAAACGAAAAAAACAAAATAGAACAAACCTTTACTAAACAACACTTTTGAGCAGAAAAACCCGTAAAAAATATCCATGATAAAAATGAGGTTTTGTACAGTGTGGTTTTTGGGGTGTTTTGTGTGTGTTTGTGTGTTTGGTGTGTGTGGGTGTGTGTGTGGTGTGGTGTGTGTGGCATGCGTGCGGCGGTTGGTGTGTGTTTGGGTTTTTGTGTTGGTTGTGTGTGGTGTGTGTGTTTTGGTGAGCTGCGCGCCGGTGTGTGTGTGTCGTGTTTTTTTTTTTTTTAAGGGGGGGGGGGGGAAACAAAAGTTTTGAAAACCTTCATGCATCTTGGTTAGACTGAAATGCGATGTTTTTTTAAAGTCGTCTCTGTTTATCTGCATAACAAAGGGGGAAAAGGGTTTTTTCTGAATTCCGATAAAAAGTACATTCTTTAGTGAAAATCTTTCTTTTTTTTTTTTTTTGCTGGCAAACAATCGATGTTTTAAATGAATAAAGTTTCGCTTTGTACCTTTGCCTAAATTTTTTTTTTAAAAACCCGGTAAGACTATTTCAATAGCGAATCAGTCAGAAATGTCTTACATAAGTGAAAAGAACTTCTAAAATAGATTTTCCGGAAAAATGTTCCGATAACATACAGAATTACAATTTCCTATGATCTTTGGTCATTTAGGTTTTGTAATACCACCATCCCCGGAGACTTTGGGCCAGACAAAGGGGTCCCCCCGGAAAGTCTCCGTCTTGTGTTTGTTTGTTTCTTTTTTTTTATATATATCGAGGATCATGGAATAAGCACTCATTTGGGTCCGTATTTTTTTTCATCCAGTCCCCATGCAGTTTTGTAAATTTTGTCATCCGTCCCACCGGCACACACAATGGCTTACTTTTTCCCAAAAAACGGAACAAAGGGTTTAACTGTGCGCAAAATGTTCTGCGTGCGTTCGCAAAACGGGGCCCCCGGTTTTCAGTCTCATCCGGAAGACTTTTTTTGGGGGAGTGGAGTCAGCACTGATGTTAACTCCATGGGGAAAATTTTTCCCCCCGACCGGGAATCGAACTTGGGTCCCTAAATTGCCAAACGCAATGTTTTTGACCACTAGGCTATCCCGTCCCCCCCCGTGTCACGTGTCACGTCACGCCTGCACCCTTTGTTGAAGTGTACAATCCTTGACTGTTTGGCTAACCGCTTTTTGGGGGGGACGGGATAGACTAGTGGTTAGAATATTGTGCTCGCAATTTGACCACCCGGGTTCGATTCCCGTTCGAGGGGATTTTTCCTCTGGAGTTAACATCAGTGCTGACTCCACTCTCCCGAAAGGTCTTTCGGCCAAAGTACTATTTAGTTTAATGTTTTCTGTGTTAAATCATGTTGTAAACTGTTTCTTGATGTTGCTCTTAACGTTGACTTGTATATAATGTATATATATGGGTTTTTTTCTTTTTGTATGAACATTAGTGGATTGGTGGTCTGGGTGGTAACGCGCCTTGCCTAGAAAGCAAAAAATCCGGGTCGGAGTGTGCGGTGGTTCGTACCCCGTTTAGGCCCAAAACTTTTTCCCCATCCATTAGACCCCGAGGTCCCGTGTGTTACACATCACTATTTAGTGCACGTAAAAGAACCCACGGCAACAAGGGGGTTGACCCTGGCAAAATTCGGTAGAAAAAGCCACTCTGATAGGGAAACAAATACAGTTGCATACAGGAAAAAGAAAAAAAAATGGGTAGGCGCTGCACTTGTGGCGACGTGCTCTCTCCGGGGAGAGCAGCCCGAATTTCACGCAGAGAAATCTGTTGTGACATAAAGTGGTACAAAATACAAAATACAAATACAAATACAAAATTATCTAAGCCGACGATAGCTAAGCATTCACATCAAATAAACAGAGATAATGACCTTGGTGAAGGTTTCAATACTTACATATCAAGGTCAAAAAAAAAAAAAAGCCTTCCATAATTCCAAGGGGGAAAAAGTAACCCACACAAGCACGCATGGGCACTCGCGCACCACTACACATTGGTATGCATGCATACACACACACACACAAAATTTATGTCGAAGTACAGCCTCGCAGAGGGACATAGGTATGGTGTACGTGCGCGCGCGCACACGCGCGCGCGCACACACACACACACACACACACACACACACACACACACACACACACACACACACACACACTCGAAACAACTTACAGACTACACAATAAAAATTAATGGCATAAATAAAACAACGGCAACGGAACAAACCTGACAATGGACAATCCAAGGACAAGTCACCGAGTACAAACTGAAAAACTTGGCAAAGCTGCTGTTGTCTCCCCTATTTCAAAGCTCGGTTTCTACAGAGGCGAGTTGGTATGCAGTTACGGCGCCGTCACTGCAGTTTGTCGGTGAAACAGACAAGACAGCCACAGAGACAGTACCCAGCCCTGCGCCAATATCTAACACAATACTCATCATAGCATAGTCACCTGCATCTACCCCGTAGTCTAGTTAGACCGTTGGGGGCACCACTGAAGATGTTGCAACCAGCTTCCTCCTCCTCTACTCTGGGGGGACGGGATAGCCTAGTGGGCAGAACATTGCATTGCGCTCGCAATTTGACTACCCGGGTTCGATTCCCGTTCGAGGGGATTTTTCCCCATGGAGTTAACATCAGTGCTGACTCCACTCTCCCCTAAAAGTCTTTTTGGATGAATCTATAAACTGAGGCCTCGTATGCGAACGCACGCAGAACATCGTGCGCACACGTTAAATCCTGTTCCACTTTTCGTAAGAGTTAGGCCATCGTGTGCCGGTGAGAACAGATGACAAGATTTACAAAAACTGCATAATAAACAGGGACTGGATGTAAAAAAAAATTTTAAAAAGAAGCACATGAGGGCTTATTCCATTATCCTCGATATAAATGATTAAATTATAAATGAATAAATAAATAGATAAATAAATAAATAAATAAATAAACTCTTCGCGGTTCTCAGCTTTCCGTATAGCCAAGCCTTTCCACTCAAGGCCAGTCCACTTTCGGATAAAAATTATTGTCTTCCCAATAACAATTCAGATGCTACATTTTAAACAAACCAAACTGTCTGTTCAGGTATGGCTGTGGCGGGGAGATTGAAATGAGCGGCATAGGAAACAGCAGTATGAGGACATCAGAGAAGACGAGGCAGCAAAAAAAAAACACAAAAACTGCTTGTTCGGTCACTAGACTGACTTACCATAGGTCCGTGATCTGAAGGTATAGGTAAAAATGCGTCTACCTGGAAACCAGTTATAATATAATATGGTTATATAATAGTCCCAGCGGGAGTTATCCAATTTAGGGACTGTATCGACTAACCACCACAACCACCAAGCAGCTCTCTGGGATATCACTAAATTGAAAATGATACCAAGCTTTGAATACTAACTTTTCAACCCATCTAATATAGACCTTGGG
>JASPKP010000772.1:10000-17500 GCA_030674155.1 Stramonita haemastoma
GTGAACCTCTAGCCCAGGAACGAAAAAACAAAAATCGAGCGTGCGCAGGCGACAACTCGATGTATGGTGTCATTTTAAAAAACATATTTATTTGTCTTCCGTCACAATAATAATAATATATGTATGTGAGAATGTGACAGGACTATCATAAGTTTACTTCTTGTCCTATCAAGCTAAGTATCCTTGTATTTTTTTTATGACACTTTTTCTTGAAGAAATTCTGTTTATTTAAACCAACCTGTAGAGGTACGGAGTCGGTCGGAAACATAGCTCAGTAACTCCACACCAGAGTGAACGTAAAACTATCTCCAACAGACACACCATCCAGGATTCGATTCGAACCTGGACCCTCACATTCCCATCCCATCACGAATCAAGGGGATCTAACCACTCGACTTTTTATTTGTTGGTCTCTCTAGGCTTGTAGCAGGCACAAAGGGAAAAAGAGAGGGAGATGGGGGTGGAGAGGGGTAACGGGCAGGAGACAGTGACGTATCCCTCACTCACTCCCCCCAATCGATAGGCCCTCCCAATCTTTGGTCGCTGACCTCAAACCAATCAATACCTGCCCTGCCCTCTCTCTGCAAGCCACGGGCTGATGCTGCTGCTGCTGTTTCTGCTGCTGCTGCTGCTGCTACTGCTGCAGGAGACGACTGATTAAACAAATGGAGAGGAGAGAGAGAGAGCGAGAGAGAGAGAGAGAGAGAGAGAGAGAGAGAGAGAGAGAGAGAGAGAGAGAGAGAGAGATGGGAAAAAAACCCACTCAAGAAAAGGAGTAAGAGTGAGAGAGAAAGAGAGAGAGCGGTAAAAACACACACACAAACACACACACACACACAAAAAATCAAGATGGCGGCCACCAGCATTGCAAACAAAGATGACGCACTTCCTGTTGAGGGGCCGAGAAGAAGAAGAAAAGAAGAAGAAAAGAAGAAGAAGAAGACAGAGGAAAAGGTATGTGTGAACGTGCTTCTTGTTCCTCTGACCCTCCCTGTGAAAGAATTTTTTTAGGGGACCAGTTTGTTCATGCCCTTCCCCTCCTCCCCCCCCTTACTCCCCTCCCCCCCCTCCGACCTCTACCACACCCTTCTTCATCCCATCTCTCTCCCCTCCTCCCTCTCTCACAACAACAACAACCTCTCCTTTGTTTTGTTTTCGGTGGTGGTGGTGGTGGTGGTGGTGGTGATTGTTGTTGCTTTTTTTTTGTTTTGTTTTGTTTTGTTTGTTTTTAAATCTTGCTGTCTTGATTTCTCAGGTTTTTGCTGTGCAAAATAGTAGGTCTATGTGTTTTGTATGTTTCTTCTCAACAACTTCGCTTTGCCTCTATAGTCGTGTATGTGTCACAAACGCGTGTTGTTGTTATTGTTAGTTTTGTTGTTGTTTGTTGTTGTTGCATGTTCCCCCAGCTTAGGATCCTGGGGGGTGGGGGTGGGGGTCATTCAGACTGTCACACTCACCAACGCATGATAAAAACACACGCTCATAGACACCTGACTGACTGACACTGACCGCGGGCTTTATTCACTAAAGTAGACCTGGTGTTTGTGCATACATTCATGCATACTGATGCACGCACGCAGAATCCTACGCGCACCGAGCATGCGCTGAAATTAACACGCATTGGGGCGTATGCCGTATACGTGCACGCGCGCGTACACACACACATACGCACACACACAGAGAAACACACACACAGAAACACACACACACACACACCTCACCTACACAAACATACACACACTTGTATTTGACGGCGCGCGCGCACACGCACACACACACACACACACACAAACACAGAAACACACACAGAAACACACACACACACACACACACACACACACACACACACACACACACACACACACACACACACACACACACACACTTGTATTTGAAGGCCCATATACACTCATCAAGGACAATAGTGTACCATACTATCTATGTTTGTCTGGCAAACTTTGACAGTACAAAGCTTTGCTTATGTGTGTGTGTGTGTATGTGTGTGTGTGCTTGTGTGTGTGTGTGTGTGTGTGTGTGTGCGTGCGTGCGTGCGTGTGTGTGTGTATATGAGTGAGTGAGTGAGTGAGTGAGAGAGTGAGTGAGTGAGTGAGTGAGTGAGTGAGTGAGTGAGTGAGTGAGTGAGTGTGTGTGTTTGTGTTTGTGTTTGTGTGTGTGTGTGTGTACACACGTGTGTGCGCGTGCATGTGTGTGTAAGTGTATGCATGTATGTGTATATGCGTGCGTGCGTTCAAACGTGCGTGCTTGAGTGTGTCTGTGTGTGTGTGTGTGTGTGTGTGTGTGTGTGTGTGTGTGCGCGCGCGCGTACACACACACACACGTACGCACGATCGCTGAACTGACTAGCAAGAGAAGCATCCTAAGAATTACACCAAAAGTCAGGCCAGGAATGTATTTTGTTATTGTGTCCGTACGCTGAAAGTAATGCCACATCTTCCCTCTCTCTGTTCTGTTTCTGAGCCAACACTTTCCCCTACAGTCCAAAACGAAGTGTACACACACACACACACACACACACACACACACACACACACACACACACACACACACACACACACACACTAACACTAACACTAACACACACACACACATACACACACGCACGCACACACACACACATACACACACACGCACGCACACACACACACACACACACAATGTACCAGCTGGAAAGAAAACTTTGACTTTGACTTTGACTTTGACTTTGATTTTGACTTTCACACACACACACACACACAGTGTCACACACACACACACAGTGTCACACACACACACACACACACACACTACACACACACACACACACACACACACACACACACACACACACACACACACACACACACACACACACACACACACACACACACACACACCACATTTATAAATAGATGTTTATTTCAGATATTTGACATATAATTATACAACAGTGGAGTTCTGAAATAATCTTTCTCTCACCTTACCTGATCTTGCCCTTTACACGTATTTTCGGAGCCGTAGATGCGTATATATATCAAAGTCTTGAAATAACGATCTATTGATATCCTTTTTTTCTCTTTCTTTTTTTTTCTTGTTGTTGTTGATGTTTGGGAAAGAAGGTGGCAGGATGGTTAAGACGTTCTCTTGCCAACAAGTAAACCGTGAGGTTCTGGGTTCGATTCCCAGCCTCGCCCTTTCTTGCCTGATTGACAGAAAAAATCGAACTGAATGTCGAAGTCCTTCGGATGAGACTATAAACCGAGGCTCCGTGTGCGAATGCACGCAGAACATCTTGCGCCCACGTTAAAAACCCGTTCCACCTTTTGAAAAAGCAGGCCATTGTGTGCTAGTAGGGGCGGATGACAACAATGGTTTTTTTTAAAAACCACCAGCATACACACAGGTGTGTTAAGACACCATCCCTGAAGAAACATTGGGGAGTTGGAGTCCCCAGGGCGGTTTAGGGCTGTATATGGCAACGTTCTGGCGGCTCCTGCGACAGCACTGGAACCACTCGTATCGGCGATTGCCTAGCTATAGTGCGCAAGATGTTTTGCGAGCGTTCGCACACGGGGCCTCGGTTTACAATCTCATCCGAAGGACTTTTTGGGGGGAGAGTGGAGTCAGCACTGATATTAACTCCAGGGGAAAGAAATCCCCTCGAACGGGAATCGAACCCGGGTCGTAAAATTGCGAGCGCAATGTTCTGACCACTAGGCTATCCCGTCCCCATTAGACTAACCAACTGCTTTATGATTTTGATAGCCATGTCATCATTAGACTAACCTTGCCCAAGTCTGGGTATAGATAGATCTGCAAACTGTTTCACTGAGCAGTCTGCAATATTGTCTGTCCGCTGTTGTCCGCCATTTTTCTTTCCGTCTGTCCACCCCTACTTCCCTTCCTACAGTTTTTCTCACTAAGTGTTTCATCAAGGCCATTGGATCTTGTTCCTTGGCCATATCATCGTAGTTTTCTTACTTTAACTAATGTCGACAGATTTTCACGGATAAATCTGTTTACGGCGCCGTAAATGAACACACCAAGTTGTCCTGAGATGTGGTTGTGTATGACGTCTGGATGTAAAAAAAAAAAAAAAAAAAAAAAAAAAAAAAAAAAAAAAAAAAGCACATGAGTGCTGATTCCATTATCCTCGATATAAAACAATAGATAAATAAGTGAATTAATAAATGAATAAATAGATAAATAAAACTAGATTCCCCGAGCTCAGAGTATATCTGGATATATATTTTCGGCATCGTAAACCTACACATATTAATCTCCCCTCCCCCATTACTACCTCAGTGTCTCTGTGTAAACTGTCTAGTTACGGCGCCGTCACTGTGTGCACAAAATTCTTCCAAAGACGCACGTGTCTGAATTTATTTACAGCACTGTAGGTACATACTCCCAGTCTTTCTGTGATTATGTTAGACTCCCAGCGGTATTACCCGATTTAGAGATTGTACCATCAACCAACTGCCACTACACTGGTGTGGTGAGAATATGTTGACGGCGCCGTAACTAGACACCCCAAGGTCTTAAGACTGTTTGTAACCTTAACATGTCCAAGTTAAAACATCTGTCTTTGCATTGGAAGCACACACACACACACACACACACACACACGCGCGCGCGCGCGCGCGCGCGCGCGCACGCACGCACGCACGCACAGAGGCGCGCACACACACACACAAACATTTTGCGCACACGTTAAGTCCTGTTCCGCTTTTCGTAAGAGTAGGCCATCGTGTGCCGGTGGGAACAGATGACATTTACAAAACTGCATACACACTGGGACTGGATGTAAAAAAGCACAAGAGTGCTTATTCCATTATCCTCGATATAAAAGAATAAATCAAATCAAATCAAATCAAATCAAATCAAATCAACACACACACACACACACACACACACACACACACACACACACACACACACACACACACACACACACACACACACACACATCGTGTGCCGATAGGAACAGGATAGCCGAATTGTCAGAACATTGCGCTGGCAATTTGAGGACCGAGTTCGATTCCCGGTGGAGGGGATTTTTCTCCTGGAGTTAAACATCAGTGCTGACTCCACTCTCCCTAAAAGTCTTTCGGATGATACTATAATAAAACCAAGGCCCTATGTGCGAACGCACACAGAACATCTTGCGCACACGTTAAACCCTGCTCGGCTGTTCGTAAGAGTAGGCCATCGTGTGCTGGTGGGAACAGATGACAAGATTTACAAAACTGCATACAAACTGAATATATAAAGAAGCACATGAGCGCTTATTCCCTCATCCTCGATATAAAAGAATAAATAAATAGATGAATAAATAAATGAATAAATAAATAGATAGATAAATAAATAAATCAATCAATCAATCAATCAACAAACATAAGTAAATGCAGAACGGCCAGTCCTTAATTTAAAGATGGCTGATCAGATCTAGGCCTACAAAGAATGCTGGGTAAAAATGGGTCGGCCATTTTGAGAAAGCAGTTTCGACAGGCGCGGAACTGGGCAGATTACACCTAACGATCTTGTCTATCTCCCAACCCACGACCTTCTCACCTTCACACTCCGTCCTTCCTTCCTCTCTTCCTCCCTCCATTCCTTCCTTCCTTCCTCATCTCGATTCCTTTCTATGCGTCCTACTACCGGCACAACCATTACTAGCCTACCCCCACCCCCACCCCCACACCTCCTCCTCCCCTCTTCACCTCAATCTTTCTGGTGTCCAAGAATAGTAGAGAGAATTGCTGGCTTCGCTCTATACTGTACAAGAGAAGCGGTGAGATAGAAAGCGGCATTGGGAAATTAGCCAACCTTGGGCCTTTGTGTGTGTCTGTGTGTGTGTGTGCCTGAAAAGAACCCCCTCCCCTCCCCCGTCCCTCCCCCCCCCCTTACTCCACATTCTCCCAAACCTCACCTAAACCCCATAAGAATAGCTCCATTCCTACCTACATTGCGACTCTCAGCGCGCTGAACTTGTTGGCAGCTGCGATTCACGAGATAATTCCCTCCTCGAGTGCTTTTTTCCTTTTAGTTTTTTTTTTCTCCCTCCATCCTTTCTCATTTTTTTGTCCTTTTTTTCTTTCTTCTTCTTCTTGTTCTTCTTTTCTTCTTCTCCTTCTGTCTTGTTGACGTCAGTCCTTGTGGTCAAGCAATGAAAAGGTTGGAGCCAACTTGGTTTTTTAGTGGTTGAATAGAAGAACAGAACAAGGCGTGTTGGATAGAGAGAGAGATGGGATGAATAATAGCTTAGAGTGTATAAGGTTGTATGTATATATCTTGGTGTGGTGTGGTGTGGTGTGGTGTGGTGTGGTGTGGTGTGGTGTGGTGTGGTGTATTGTGGTGTGGTGTGGTGTGGTGTGGTGTGATGTGGTGTGGTGTGGTGTGGTGTAGTGTAGTGTAGTGCAGTGCAGTGCAGTGTAGTGTAGTGTAGAGTAGAGTAGTGTAGTGTATGTAGTGTAGTGTAGTGCAGTGCAGTGTAGTGTCGTGTAGTGCAGTGTACGGTATTGTATTGTAGTGCAGTGTAGTGTAGTGCGGTGTGGTGTAGTGTAGCGTAGCGTGTGTGTATGGTGTAGTGTAGTGTATGTCTGTCGTGCAGTGTAGTGTAGTGTAGTGTAGTGTAGTGTAGTGTAGTGTAGTGTAGTGTAGTGTAGTGTAGTGTAGTGTAGTGTAGTGTAGTGTAGTGTAGTGTAGTGTAGTCTTTTAGCATTATACTTGAAAGGCAATTTGGCTCCGAGATGTAAAGAAAAAAACAAGAACTCCTGAAGTCAGTGGTTCTGTGGGTCCTGTCACATGCCACCTGCTCCGTAGTCTGGCTGACTTGTGGGGTGCCACTGAAGATTCTGCAACCAGTCTCCTCCACTCCACAAGGGGGCGGGATAGCTCAGTGGTCAGAGCGCTCGCTTTCCCCCAGTCAAGTTAAGCAGAGTCGAGCGTGGTTACCAGTTGGATGGGTGACCGTTTGTGCGCCTTGGCTTCAGTACAGTCCCCCAGTTCACCCAGCTGTAAATGGGTACCTGCCCTCTTTAGAAACAAGGAAGGTTAAGCAGCGAGGCAGATAAGATGGGCGCCGCCCTCAATACACTGGCCCCTAGAGAAGCTGAGGTCTCTAATGCCTCCCCCCCCCCCCCCCCCCCCACCTATGACTGCCTAAGTTACGGGACACCTTTTACCTTTACCTTTACACCTCCATTTCTTGCTGTTCTTAGCTTTCCTAATAATTATGTCGTTCCACCTAGGGCCAGTTCACTCTCTGATGTTGTCTTCCCATCGTTTTCTCTGTCTGCCTCTTTGTCTCCCTCCCCTTACTGTTCCCTGTAAGACAGACTTGGCCAGTCCAGATGTTTGTGTGACGTGCCCGTCCACTTCAGTTTGCATTTCTCACTGAAGTTAGAAGCTCTTCCTGTGGTCCGATGGCCTTTTTTTAAAATTCTTAATTCCTTAGTGATGTGATCTGTGTATGAGATACAAAGGAGTTTGCGGAAGCAT
>JASPKP010000772.1:35000-37182 GCA_030674155.1 Stramonita haemastoma
CATCAGCTCTGCTATTGATCAATATCACCAAATACTTTTTTTTTTCTTTTTTCTTCTCTTCTTCTTTCTTTCCTTTGTCCTTTCTTTTTCTTTCTCTCCTAGCTTAATCTCAGGCTTATTTCCCTAGAGTTTTCCAACGAACTCGAAAGTATGATGGTTTGCGGAAGTGTGTGCCGCGTTAGTCACGAAGTATTCCGACCGTTGCCGGAAAGTCCGAAGAAGAAAAAACGAATGATGTCGAGAGTTCACGAACTTGAGGCCTGCTTTATTACTGTGGTTTGTCTAAAATTAGCTTTCAAGGGTTTTTTTCCTTTCTTTTGTATGTTTTTGTTTTTCTTTCTCCAAATTTGAACTGTTTGCAAGAAACAAAGCAGAAAAAAGACAGAGAGAAAAGAAAGGAAAAGAAAGAAAGAAAAGAAAGAAAGAAAGAACGGTTGAATTATTCTTTATTTCCTTTGTATATCGAGGATAATGGAATAAGCACTCTCGTGCTTTTCTACATCCAGTCCCCGTGTGTTGTGCAGTTTTGTAAATGTCCTCTGTTCCCACCGGCACACGATGGCCTACTCTTACGAAAAGCGGAACAGCATTTTAACGTGTGTGCAAGATGTTCAGCTAGCCGATGCGAGAGACAGATAGACAGACAGACAGACAGATTTGACTGACTGACTGACTGACTGACTGACTGCTAAAAGAAAAATTGTCACGAAATCAATAGCTAAATAATCCTGAACAAATAAGTGCTTTAAAGTGAATGAATGAATGCAAATGAATGAATGTTCGAACAAATGAACAGGGGGATGTCAGTATAAACAGCATCCCCATTTTCTGGAAATTCTGTGCTAGGAAATGAATGTAAATGAATAAAAGAATGAACGAAAAAGGCGACTGAGATGAATAAATACAGAACCTACTTGACCTAAAATGTCTTATCACAATATTGATGTAGTTTCTGTTACTAGGTTCTCGCAAAGGCTGCTGATAAAATATCATCAGCTTTTTATACACTGGAAATGCCCTTGCGCGTGCACACGCATACCCATGCACACACACACAACATAACACAGACACACCTACACACATACACACATACCACACATACGTATCCATGCACACATACATATACTTGTATATTATATGCAAGGTGCAAACGCACACAAACAAATAAACACACATATCCATGCACATATACAATACACTTGCAATATGCAAATACAAACACACACAACACCGCGCCACACAACCCCACACACACACACACACACACACACACACACACACACACACACACACACACACACACATACGAACACACAAATCCATACACATATTCATACATTTCCATATATGCAAGATGCAAGCACACACACAGACACACACACCCCACGCACGCACGCAAGCACGCACACACGCACACACACCGCCACACACACACACACACAACCTTACCCCCCACCCCACCCCACCCCCCCCCCCACCCCCTGACACACCTACATCTCAGATGCAAAGTGCATGAACATGATAAGTCTCCCCTCTAGTACTATTAGTAGCGCAGTACAGTAATACTGTTATAGGTCCTATAGGCTATTTTCAGGTGGTCGCTACTTTTAGCCATAGTCCTGGCGAAAACTTTCCAAAGACAACACGAGCAGAAAAAAAAGGGCGTATTTAACCTACTCTGTAGGCTAGGCTACCAGCCTTGGAGAAAGATGTCGACATTGTGTCTTGACTTTGGGCTTGCTAAAAAAAAGATGGAAGAAGGTAGGTGGTGCCTATTGGTGTATATCTCTTTCATAGGTCTTTTTTTGTCTTTTTTTTGTCAGTGCTGCTAGAGAGAGAGGGGAGAGAGAGAGGGGAGAGAGAGAGAGAGAGAGAGAGAGAGAGAGAGAGAGAGAGAGAGAGAGAGAGAGAGAGAGAGAGAGAGAGAGAGAGAGAGAGAAGAGAGAGAGAGAGAGAGAGAGAGGAGAAAACAGAAAGAGAGAGAGAAAACAGAAAGAGAAAGAGAAGAGATAGCCTTTATTCTCAAGGGTTACAGATATTGACCATACGGGCCCTTGGAGAGAGAGAGAGAGAGAGAGAGAGAGAGAGAAGAGAGAGAAGAGAAGAGAGAGAAGAGAGAGATGAGAGAGAGAGAGAGAGAGAGAGAGAGAGAGAGAGAGAGAGAGAGAAGAGAAGAGAGAGA
>JASPKP010007723.1:10000-12406 GCA_030674155.1 Stramonita haemastoma
TTTTAATCTGCTCTGATGCGAGGGAGAGGAGATGGGCGCCGCCCTCAATACGCCGGCCCCGGAGAAGCTGAGGTCTCTGAGCCTGGCTCCCCTACGGACTGCATAGTTATGGGAGCCCTTTCCCTTTAGAGGCACAACTCGGGTGTTTTCAGGGATCTGCTGTCTGTCTGTCTCACCTGAAATGGTCCATGGCATACTCCTGCAGTGTGTAGGCAGCCTCATCCGTCTTCAGAGGAATGTCTTCATGCATGGGGGACAGCATGCGCTCTGTGTTCTCTCCAGAATGCAGGAACAGGTTCTGAAAAAAAGGTAGTCACATTTTTAAAAGCACGCGTTTGGCATTTATCTCGGTTTTCTTCATTTTTTCCTTCTTTTCTTTTGTAAACAAAAATTCACAAGTAGCACCTGTCTATTCTATTTCAGAAAACAATCTGATCTATCTAAAAAAATAAATAATAATAATAATAAAAAAAAAAAGGGAAACCCATCACCTTTACATAAAGAGCAATAACTATAACAAAGAAATCGGCAACAAACAAAATATACAAATAAAAAAAAATTCCATCCAAAATATTTACTGGCTATGGTTAATCTTATACTTTTCGCACAACACACACACACACACACACACACACACACACACACAAACACACATTTGAATTGACAAATCAGTACATTGTACAGTTTACATTAAAATCACTTTTTTAATTAAAAAAAAAAAGAACAACAAACAAAAAAGGCAAATAATAACAAACCCAAGAAAACCCCAAAATCAACAAAAAAAAATTGCCCAACCAAAACTTTCAGTTTTGATGATCCCCAAAGTTGAATGCGGCACCTTCAGGGTAAAAATGGTGGCTACACAAAATTTACCTGTAACCCGGGGCTCCACCAAAAAAGAAAAAACCCCAACCCACCCCCAACCTTTCCCGAATTTCTTCAGCGGCTGGTGGGGGGAGGACGAGACCCTCAGCGGGAAAGTCCCCTTTTGGTCGGTGCGCTGTTCTGGCCGGGAAAACCATCCCATTCAGACCCTCCCCGCTGTGCGGGGCCCCACGATCAGGTCGCCCTTCGGAAGTCAGGGAAATCGCCCGCGCTCACCCAACACACACCACGCCCTTTTTGGGGAGGGGGGTTGGAAAAAAAGGGTGTGTGGGGGGGGGGGGGGTGGGGGGGGGGGGGGGGGGGGGGGGGGGGGTTAAGGGGGGTTTTGGGGGGTGGTGTGGTTTTTGGGGTGTATAAGGGTGGTGGGTGTGTTTTTTATTATTTATTTATTTTTTTATTTTTTTATTTATTTATTCTTTTTTTAATCGGGATAAAGGGATAAGCACTTGTGTGCTTTTTTTTTCACCGGGGCCCCGATGAATCAGTTTTTTTAAATTTGTCACTGTGGGGTGTGGGGTGGGGGGGGGGGGGGGGGGGTAAAGGTTTTGTGGGGGGGGGGGGGGGGGTGTAAGTGTGTGTGGGGGGGGGGGGTTTTAAGGTGTGGTGGGTGGGGGGGGGGGGGGGGGGGGGGGGGGTTGTGTGTTTTGGTGGGTGGTGGGGGGGGTGTGTTGGTGTGGTGTTGTGGGGGTTTTTGTGGTCCGTCTGTCGCCTGCCGGGGCTGTCTGCCGCTGTTCTGTGTGTATGCTTATTTAAAAAACATGTGTATCAGCATGAAAAAATACACCGAAGCACAAGGGACCATTTTTGGAAAAAAGATTAAAAACTGACTTTACTTTCACACACCACCCCCACACACCACAAACACACACACACACCACCACCACCATGCACACACACCCCACACAAACCGCGCACACACACACACACACACACACCACACACAAAAAATTTCCAATTTTATTAACATGGGACCCTTAATGGGGCAGGGGAATTTTATGAAACAATGTTTTTAAAATTAAATTCTTTTGGGACGCCCAAAAAAAAAATTTCCACACATCACACAGACAGACCAAAAAAACAAACACACACACACACACACACACAGACACACACACCCAGACAAACACAGACAAACCCCCACACACACACCACACACACACACACACAAAAGACAAAAAACACACAAAGACCCACACACCACACACACACACACCCCCACACACACACAAACCCAAAAAAAACAACAAATCCACACGACAACAACAAACACACACACACAAAACAAAAAGACACACACACAAAGACCACAACACACACAAACACACACACACGCACCACCCGGGACCGCACGCCCCCCGCACGCCCAAAAACCCCCCCCAAACACCCACACCACACACACACCCCCACACACACCACAAAAACGTGTGCCGGGGGGAAAAGAACATTTACAAAACGCATACACAAAGGGGACTGGGGCGTAAAAAAAACAAGAGTCTTATTCCTTTATCCCATATAAAAGAA
>JASPKP010007724.1:0-2500 GCA_030674155.1 Stramonita haemastoma
GCGCAAGATGTTCTGCGTGCGTTTGCACATGGGGCCTCGGTTTAAAGTCTCATCCGAAGGACTTTTGGGGAGAGTGGAGTCAGTACTGATGTTACCTCCAGGAGAAAAATCTCCTCGACCGGACTTGAACCCGGGTCATCAAATTACCAGCGCAATGTTCTGACCACTAGGCTATCTGTGCCCCCTTCAGAAGAAGATGAAGAAAGCGGAAGAAAAGAAAGAAGAAAAGTTCAGTTCAACCTAGACAATGCCAGCTATGTCATGTCATGTCATACAAGTCATACTTCTGACAAGTCATACTTCTAAGACTCCGCACAGGGCACAACAGGCTAAACTACCACAAAGCTGAAACTTGCTCCTTCTCCCCTATGTGTGTGCCTGTGGTAAAGAAAACCAGACAGGCAAGCACATCCTTCAGAGGTGTACGCTATTCAGCGACCTGAGGAAGACAGTATGGCCGACAGAGATAAATAACCCTACAGACCAAGCTGTACGGCCCCGCGAGAGGAGCTGGAAAGGACATGCTGTTATTTTTCCCCAGAAACATCTGACAGTGTAAAGCGAATGAGAGAAGTGGAGAAGATGTGATGTCATGTCATGTCCCTCACCCTCTGTCCTGTTCACTGCTGGCTGGCTCAGTCACTGTGGGGGGGACAGACAGGTGGGGGGGCACAGGGCAGCAGGCAGTCAGTGTCTGTAGAGGGGCAAAGGCTTCTGTCTGTCCAGTGATGAGGCAATTCTCCCCCACTCTGCACATACAGACAACGACATCAGAAACACACTTATCACTAAGTGTGAGTGTGTATGTGTGGATGCGTGGGCATACTGGTGCCCACACGAATGTTTGTGTTTTTTACTTGGGTGAGCTGGCTTGTGGGTGCTCTTTGTGCTGTGATGGGTGCGTGCCGATGTTCAGAACCTGTGTTGAGCTGTACTGATGTTGTTTTTGTGGTGGTTGTTGTTTATATATATGGCTTGTAACCCACCGAAATTTCTCTGTTTTAGAGATAATAAAGTATTTTGAATTTGAATTTGACTAGCACAGAAAAATCAAACATACAGAAACCAGTGTACCTTAAAAGCAAAGAAATATCAAACACAAAATCAAACGTACAGCACAAGCACAGAAATATTACACACAGATTTAAATTAAGTGTATATCACTAAGCACAGAAATACCCACACACACAAAATCAAGCGTACATCAGAAACAGGCACACAGCAATCACATGGAAACAAGGAGAGATCAGAAACATCTTCACTTCACTTATCTCACTGAAGCTAAACATCATAAAAAGAATAAGATGAACAATTACAAAAGGTCAGATAACTGTGTGCAAGTATTTTCAACTTGTTAAAATATTTTTAAAGAAAAGAACCAACAAAGAAAACAACAGTGAACAATGGGGTGGGATGGATGTATCATGCCAATACATCAACAACAATGAACAATGGGGTGGGTGGATGTATCATGCCAATACATCAACAAGGCAACACTGGCAAGACAGCAGGCTGTGACCATTCTCTGTCATCAATGAAGAGAAAAATTAACATACCAAAAGTAATGACCCCCCCCCCCCCCCCCCCAAACACACGCACCTATAAACCTGCCTAAAATCACATGTTGGTAGATAGACTTTGGAACAAACACACACACACACACACACACACACACACACACACACACACACACACACACGTCTGATATCACTATACAGTGGAAGGATGTTAAACTGAAAAACTAGCGCATGCACACACACGCATACACACACACACGCACACAAACACACACAAAAGCACACAAAAAGAAGTACTTAACTCTTATACAATGCTGCTGAAAGCATCTCCACAGATGTAGGTACACAAGCCCTGTGAACACAGACACTGACAACACATTAATTAACCAAGTCTGTAATCATGCATGCAATCTATCAACCCCAATATCCCCACCCCCTTCCCCCAATACACACTCTCACCCATATACAAACTTCAACTTCAAAAACACTTTATCATCTCACAGACAGAGAGAAATTCAAGCAGGTACAAGCCATACATTAAAAAGGTAAACATTAAAAAAAAAAAAAAAAAAAAAGGTCCCATAACAGAATAGCCAAATATCAGAACGCAGCCATCACAAATAAAGCACCCAGAAATCAGCAATACATCAGCTAGTCATTGACTCACTCAAGCAAAATCACAAACACCCATACATGCACCAGAATGCCAACGCATCCACACTCACACACTGCTGGTGCGCACACACACACATAACACACACGCTAACATTTTATGACATAAACCAAATTATATTAGCACACTGTAGGTAAAGACAAAATCAATATCAATTAAAACTAGTACTCTATTTTATTAGGAAATTGAAAAAAAAACTAAAAGAATAACACATGCACGCATTTTTATGGCATAATGATAAACCAAATTGTCATAAGAAGTTTCGTGATAAGATATATCTTGGTGAAACTAATACTATATTTTATTAGAA
>JASPKP010007724.1:10000-12406 GCA_030674155.1 Stramonita haemastoma
GAAAGAGAGGAGAGAGAGAGAGATGAGAGAGAGAGAGAGAGAGAGAGAGAGAGAGAAGAGAGACAGGAGACAGAGAGAGGAGGGAGAGAGAGAGGGAGGAGAGAGAGAGACAGAGACAGAGAGAGAGAGAGAGAGACAGAGAAGAGAGACAGACAGACAGACAGACAGAGACAGACAGACAGACAGAGATAGACAGACAGACAGACAGACAGACAGAGAGAGAGCGAGAGAAAGAGAATCTTACGTGTTGCATTATGATCAAAATAGTCCAATCAACAAAGTCTAACAAAACACACCAAACCAAACCTCTAAAAATATTATCAATGGAACATATCAAGTCAATGTCAATCAAAAGAACTAATTCTTAGCAAAACACCATCTCAGAAATCCAACTTACAGAGTATACATAAGACAATATATATATAATATATATATTATATAAAACATTTTCACAAATCTTTCTTACTGTTAAACAACATTATGAAGAAAAAAAAAAAAAAAACTAAAGGCAAACAAACATTTAGAAAATCAACATTATGATGTGACACCCAAAACATAACATGGAGAAGATGGGGAAAAAAAAACCCAAACAAAATAACTCACCAAACACAGCCCGCGCTTTCTTCCACAACAAGAATACAATTTCAAATTCAACTTAAAAGAACCAGAATGTTTCTATCTAATGATAACTTTAAGATATAATATGTGAGTGTGAAAGTGAGAGAGAGAGAGAGAGAGAGAGAGGAGAGAGAGAGGAAGAGAGAGAGAGAGAGAGAGAGAGAGAGGAGAGAGAGAGAGAGAGAGGAGAGAGAGAGACGAGAGAGACAGAGACAGAGACAGAGACAGAAAGACAGAGAGACAGGGACACAGAGAGAGATGAGAGACAGAGGAGACACAGAGAGAGACAGAGAGAGACAAAGAGACAAAGAGAGAGAGAGACAGAGAGAATCTTACCTGTTGCATCATGATCAAAATAGACCAATCAACAAAATCTAACAAAAACACCCAAACCAAACCCTTCTTTAAAATTACATTATCAATAGAAAACATCAAGTCAATGTCAATCAAAACAACTAATTCTTAGCAAAACACCATCTCAGAAATCCAACTTACAGAGTATACATAAGACAACATATATATAATATATATATAAACATTTTCACAAATCTTTCTTATTGTTTTAAACAACATTATGAAGAAAAAGAACAAAAAAACTAAAGGCAAACAAACATTTAGAAAATCAACATTATGATGTGACACCCAAACATAACATTCTTCAAGTCGTGTTCAAGAACATAAATTTAAAAAGGCATAACATATTAGTGAGGGAAAAAAACAAACGAAGATGGGAAAAAAAAAAAACCCAAACACAATAACTCACCAAACACAGCCCGCCCTTTCTTCCACAACAAGAATACAATTTCAAATTCAACTTAAAAGAACCAGAATGTTTCTATCTAATGATAACTTTAAGATATAATATGTGAGTGTGAAAGTGGAAAAGAGAGAGAGAGAGAGAGAGAGAGAGAGAGAGAGAGAGAGAGAGAGAGAGAGAGAGAGAGAGACACAGAGAGAGAGAGAGAGAGAACAGAGAGAGACAGAGAGAGACAGAGAGAGAAAGACAGACAGACAGAGACAGAAAGACAGAGAGACAGAGAGAGACAGAGAGAGACTGAGAGAGAGAGAGAGAGAGAGGAGAGAGAGAGAGAGAGGGAGAGAGAGAGAGAGAGAGAGAGAGAAGACAGACAGACAGAGAGACAGAGGACAGGAGAGAGAGAGGGGGGGGGGGGGGGAGGAAGGGGGGAGAGAGAGGAGAGAGAGAGAGCGAGAGGAGAGAGAGAGAGATGAGAGAGAGGAGATGAGAGAGAGAGAGAGAGAGAGACAGAGACAGAGACAGAGACAGAGACAGAGAGAGACAGAGAGAGAGAGACAGAGAGACAAAGAGAATCTTACGTTTTGCATCATGATCAAAATAGACCAATCAACAAAGTCTAACAAAACACCCAAACCAAACCCTTCTTTAAAAGGATATTATCAATGGAACATATCAAGTCAATGTCAATCAAAAGAACTAATTCTCAGCAAAACATCATCTCAGAAATCCAACTTACAGAGTATACATAAGACAATATATATATATATATATTATATATATAAATAAAAATATTTTCACAAATCTTTCTTACTGTTAAACAACATTATGAAGAAAAAGAAAAAAACAACTAAAGGCAAACAAACATTTAGAAAATCAACATTATGATATGACACCAAAACATAACATTTTTCAAGTTGTGTTCAAGAGCATAAATTCAAAAAGGGCGTAAACATATTAGTGAGGAAAAAAAAAACAAACGAAGATGGGGAAAAAACAAACAAACAAAATAACTCACCAAACACAGCCCGCCC
>JASPKP010007725.1:0-12405 GCA_030674155.1 Stramonita haemastoma
TAAAACCCCCTTTTTTGAAAAGCCCCAAAAAAACCCCCCCCCCCGCCCCCCCAAACAACAAAACCCCCCCCCAAACCAAACCCCCAAAAAAAAACCCCCAACCCCCAAAACCAAAACAAAAAAAAAAACCCAACAACAACAACCCCAAAAAAAAAATTATTTAAGAATTTAAAAAAATAGGGGCCCCCCAAAAAAAAGGGGGAAAAGGGGGAAAAAAAAAAAAATTTTGCCTTCCTTTTTTTAAAAAAAAAAAAAAAAGGGTTTAAAAAAAAATAAAAAAAAAAAAAAACCCCAAAAAACCCCCCGGGTTTTTTTTAAAAAAAGGGAAAAAAATTTGGGGGGTTTTTTTGAAAAAAAGGGGGGGTTTTGGGAGGGGGGGGAAAAGGGGGGGTTTTTTTTTTTTTTTTTTTAATTTGTAAAAAAAAAATTTTTTTTTAAAAAGGGGGGGAAAAAAAAAAGGGGGTTTTTTAAATTTTATTTGTGGGGGGGGTTTTTTTTTTTTAAAAATTTTTTTTTTTTTTTTTTGGTTTTTTTTTAAAAAAAAATTTAAATTTGGGGAAATTTTTTGGGGTTTTTTTTTTTTTTAAACCCCCTTTTTTTTGGGGGTTTTTTTTTTTTTTTATTAAAGGGGGGGGGGTTTTTTTTTTTTTTTTGGGGGAAAAAATTTTGGGGGGGGGGGAAAAAGGGGGGAAAAAAAAAAAGGGGGTTTTTGGGGGGGTTTTTTTTTTAAAAAAAAAAAATTTTGGGGGGGGGGGTTTTTGGGGTTTTAAAAAAAAAAAGGGGGGTTTTTTTTGGGGGGTTTTTTTTTAAAATTTTTTTTTAAAAAAAAAGGGGGGGGGGAGGGAGTGGGGGGAAAAAAAAAATTTTTTTTTTTTGGGGGGGGGGGGGGTTTTTTTGGGGGGGGGGGGGGGGGGGGGGGGGGTGGGGGGTTTGGGGGGGGTTGGGGGGGTTTGTGTGGGGGGGGGGTGGGGGGGTGGGGGGGGGGTGGGGGTGGGGGGGGGTTTTGGGGGGGGGGGGGGGGTTGGGGGGGGGGTATTTGGGGGGGCCCCCCCGGGGGCTTTTGGGTGGGTGGGGGTTTTTGGGGGGTTGGGGGGGTGGTGTTTTGGGGGTTTGTTTGGGGGGTTTGGGGGTTTTTTTTTGGTTTTTTTGTTTGTTTTTGGGGGGTGGGGGGTTTTGTGTTTTGTGTGTGTGGGTGGGGGGGGGGGGGGGGGGGGGGGGGGGGGTTTTGGGGTTTGGGGTGGTTTTGGGGGGGGGGTTTTTTTTTTTTGGGAGGGGGGGGGGGGGGGGGGGGGGGGGGGGAGGGGGGGGGGGGGAGGGGGGGGTGTGGGGGGGGGTGGGGGGGGGGGGTGGGGTTGTGTGGGGGGGGGGGGTTTTTGGGGGGTGGGGGGGGGGGGGGGGGGGGGGGGGGGGGGGTGGGTTTTTTTTTTTTTTTTTTTTTGTCGGGGGGGGCTTTTATGCGTTAAAGGGGTTAATTTTTTTGAAATTTAAATTGGGGGCAAGGGGGGAAAAGAAGAAAAATTTTTTGGGGAAAAAAAAAAAAAAAAAAAAGGGGGAAAAAATTTTTTTTTGGTAAAGAAATTTTCAATTTTAAATTGGGGTTGTCTATTGGTTTTGGGAAGGGGTTTGTTTTATCCGTCGGTCTCTTTCTTTCTCCCCCGGGTTTCTCTTCTGTCTCTGTCTCCCTCTGCTCTTTGTTGGGGTTTTTTAAAGGTTCCGTTTGGGGGTTTGGGTGGCCTTCGGGGGTTTTGGGTTTTGTTGTAGTTTGGGGGTTTTTGGGTTGATTTTTTTTTTTTATTTTTAAATCCCTCTCTCCCTTTTTCCTCCTTCCCTTTTTCTCTCTCTCCTCTCTCTCTCTCCACCTTTTTTCCCTTCTCTTATTCCTCGGGCGACTTTAAGCAGGAGGTCGCCCACTTGGCCTCAAAACCACATTCCAATTTCAAGCGCCCCTTTTTTTTTTTTTTTTTGTACAGAGTAAAAATCTGGATATTTTTTGGTGTTTCCCTAAAAACCCACAAAACGCTGCCCGTGAGCTACGGAATCTTTAATTTTATTCACCCTTCCCCGGTGTGTAATTATAACCCGCACAAAAGGGATTTCGGGCACTGAAAGGCCCTGCACGGGAAACTTTGACCGGTAATCAAAAAAAATCCTTAATTTTTAAGTAAACAGACGCCAAAGCCGAGGGGTCGAACCCGGGGCTTTTTAAACCCCCAAAAAATTGCATTTGAAATGGTCTAAAACCCCCTCGACTTTTATGGGCCTGTTTTAATATGTCTGAATTTTATATTGAAACCACGAATAAAATTCCCCGGGGCCCGTTTTGGGAAAAAAAAAAAAAAAAGGAAAATGGGGCATGACAAAATTCAAATTTTTTGCATGGCCCTACTGAAAAAGGCGATGGGACAACCCCTAATAAAAGAGAAATCCAAACCACCACGTTTTCCCACAGTGTGACGTCTGAATGAAATGTGGGGGTAAAAAAAACAATAGTTTGGAAGAAATTTGCAAGGAGGGGAAATTTTAAAATTTTCCTGCCCTTTTCGATTTAAAAACACACACATACAAAAACCCACCCCAACACAAACACATACAAAATCACACAACACACCCCCACGTACACAAAAACACACACATATAAAACACACACCCCCCCACACCTACACACAAAAGGTGCGCGCCCGCACACCAACGCACGCCCCCGCACCACATACAGAGAAAAGAGGGGAGAAAAGACAGACAGACAGACAGAAACCCGACAGACAGACAGAGAGAGGGGGGGGGGAGGGGCATACGAACAGAAAAACAGACAAATGGGAAAAGAAAAATTTTTTGAGGGGAAAGAAGCAAACAAATAACAGTTTGGAAAACACCCACAACACCCCAACACACACACCCCCAAACACACACACAAACACACACACAAAAAACACACACACAAAACCCCCCCAAAAAAACGAAAAAAACAAAAAAAAAAACCAAAGCAAAACAACATAAAGCAAGACAAAAAAACCCCCATACGCAGAAAGGGCCATTGGGGTAAAAGAACATTTAAACTGACTATTCCGGTTTGAGGGGGCTGCATCAACCCCCAAAAACCCATACCCCTTTGTCTTGTTTTGGGACGGGCCTCTCCCTCTCTTCCTTTTCTTTACTTTTCTTCCTTTTTCCCTTAATTGGTAATAAAAAAAAAATTTCCCCTTCCCCTCCTTTTTTAAAATTCTGTTGGGTAAAAAAGGGGTTGGGCCCTTCGTCCCCATTTCACGACACATCAAAGCAAAAAACCAAGGGGTCATAGGTACCCCCGTTACATTTTAGGGGAATGCTCCTGCCTGCTTGCTTTGGGGGGGTTTTTGGGGTGAAAAGGGTTTTTGGAAAAAATTTTTTGTTTTGGGAAATCCCCGGGAGAAAGCCCTTTTCGGGGTTTCTGAGTATGTCTACACAAGGACCCCTCCAGGGCCTTGCGCTTTAAAACTATTTGGTCATGGGGGGATGTGTGTTTTGTGTGTGTGGGGGGGGCGAGTTGTGTGTTTTTGGGTGTGTTGTGTGGGTTTTGTGTTTTGTGTGTGTGGGGTGTGTGTTGTTTGTGTGTGTTTTTTTCCCCGGTCACGCGCTTGCATTGAAATGTGCAAACGTGAATGTTTTGGGGGGGGGTGTGGGGGTGGGGGCCCCTTCCCACCCCTGGGGGGGGCCGGGAAAGGGTTATATTTAGGGAAGGGGGGGGGGGGGGGGTGGGGGGGGGGGGGGGGGTGGGGGGGGGGGTGAAAGGGGGTGGGGGGGGGGGGGGGGGGGGGGTGGGGGGGGGAGGGGTGGGGTGGGGGGGGGGGGGGGGGGTTTGGGGGTTTTTTGGGGGGGGTGTATTTTGGGGTGGGGTTTTAGGGTTTTAAATTTTGGTTTGTGGGGATAAAATGGGGGGTTGTTTTTTTTTTTTTTTTTTTTTTTTCCCTTTTTTTGAGGAAATTTTGGAAATTTAATTAAAAGTTTCTTTTGGGGTTTTTTTTTTTGGGAAATTTTTAGGGGAACCCGTTCGGGTGCTGGTATTTGAATATTTATCCCTTTCTATAACTCACAACCAAACTAAATGTATTTTTTAAACCTTTGGGGAAGGCAGATGGGCAACAGCGACACACCAAAACAGGTGACAAACTTGCTTGCACAATCGGGATTTTGGTTAAAAAAACTGGTTTTTGGTTTTGAAATGTTTTGTTTATTTTTTTAAAAAGCATGCTCAAAGACTTTTTGTTTATATAAACATTAGGGTTTTTAATTTGTTTTTTCGACTTTAAAAAACCTTTTTGTGTCTTTTTCGTTTAAAGCTGTCTTTGGGAATTTTTATTTGTTTTTTGTTAAAAAAAACGACAAAAAATTTTTTTCAAAGGGCCCAAGGTATCTTGAAAAAATTTTTTTTTTTAAAGTAGTTTGGGGCCCTTCCCTTTTTCTTGTAAGACAAAAAAAACCCTTTAAAAAGGGGAAAAAAACAACATATCAATGGCAATTTTACTTTTTGGTTTGTACTGAAAACCTACGAATTAGATATTATGTATTTTTTATTGCTTTTTAAAACCCTATACAATGATTTACATTCAGCAGAAACCCACGTCAGGCTTTTTTTAAAAAAAACCCAATTCTTTGTTTTGACGTTAACCTTTTTTTCCCTTTTTTGGGTTTTCCCTACAATGTCCATAACTTATACCCCAAAAGGGGAAAATTTTGGTTTTGGTACACAAAAGGCAAAATTGCAGGTGTCAGGGAAAAACAGGTCACAGAAAAGTTTTACCCCCTAAAAAATGCCAATATCGTGGTTGTGGGGAAACTGGGGCTAATATTTCTTTTGTCGGGAACACATAAAAGATACCTGCCTTTTTTGCTGGTTACCAAAAGGAAATCTATCCCGGACCCTTCACATTCAACCTTTGTTTTTCATGTTTCGGAGGGGAAATTTTTTTGGGGAAATTTTTTCATTTTCATATAAGTAACCCCTACTTCCCAAAAAATGAACACACCCGGGCAGAGGAAATAAAAAAGGTGTTTTTTTTTTACGATTGCAAATTTGGTAGGTCAGTTTCATCCAAAATTTTTCTGAGCCGCCCCCCACGCTATTTAAAAGCATGAATATTTAAAAATTTTTTTTTTCAAAAAAAACCCCTATACCCCCGTTTTTTTCCAAATATTTTTTTTTAATGTGAATAGGCCAAAACATCTTGTAGGCCGTTAGCTTTTGAAAAAGGGGATTTAAAAAACCAGGATTCCCTGCTACTGGAGAGAAAATTTCAAAAACTTCAGATCTAACGGTGTATATGCAACCGAATCTTTTACCTTTCCAATTTTTACATTTATATAAAAATTGCCAAACCATTTTTCCTGATAGAAAAAAATGTAAACCGGGCAAAGTTTGGGCCCCAAACTTTCCCCCCCCCCCCCCCCCCCCCCCTTTCCCCCCCTTTGAGTGGAGGTCTGGGCCTAGTCTTCCGGATGAACGAAAAACCCCGGGGGCCCCTGAGGGCAAACCCAACGTTTTTTTAGCGCACGTAAAAGAACCCAGGGCAAAAAGGGAAAATGTCTCTGGAAAAATTTCCCTTTAAAAAAAAACCCACTCTGACGGGGAAACATAATTATAGTTTTGTAGACGGGAAAAAAAAAAAAAAAAAAAAGGAAAAAAATTTAATGGATAGGCCCCTGCGCTTGGGCAAGCGCTCTCCCGGGGAAGCAGCCCAATTTTCCAACGCAGGGGAAAATCTGCTGGACAATAAAGTGGTAAAAAAAATAATAAAAAATTTTAAATTGCCCACTTTTTTTTTCCATGATTCAAAAGCACACAGATGAAATACATCATGGGGGAAAAAGCGAAACCCCCCAAATTTATTTTTTGTAGAGTTTTTTCAAAATTTTTTTCCAAAACCGGGCATTTAATTTTTAAACAAACCAAAAATCCCCAAAACCCTCCCCTCACCCCCCACCCCACCCCCCCCCCCCCAAAAAAAAAAAATGACTATCCCCACCACTCCCCAAAAAAAATGGTTTTTTTTTGGGGTAAATTTTATATCTTTTTCCCCGCAAGGAAATTTCCCACTGAACAAAGAGAAAAAAACAAAAGCAAAGCAAACCCAAAATAAATAAGCAAAAAAAGGACTCAAACAGCTTGAAAAAAATGTTACCCATTTCTGTCAACTTTGGATTAAGGGTGGGTAATCGCTTCAAAAATTTTATTACATAAAAAATATTTCAACAAATTTTGTCCCCAACCATACAAATTTTACAGACTTAAAAATCCAATCCCCCCCCCAAGTTTTTCCCCAAAAAATTTTTCCCGCGCAAATTTAATTTTTTTTACTCAGAAACGTGTCAGTAAAATCACCAGCTTTCCCCACCCTAAAGGAAACAACCAGCTTTAGTCCCCTCTTTAAAAAGTCGATTTAAAAAGGATGAAAACCAAAGATGTGCCAAGCGAGACCCACATCCCCAACCAAACGGGGAAAAAAGAGGTTTGGTAATGACTTCCTTGTGAAGGAACCCTTTTGAAGCTTGCTAACATTTCCCCGTAATTTTCTATGGGCACCATTTTCCCCCCTAAAGCTACCTAAAACAGCCTGTATAAAGTGGGGTTTTGGTTTAAACCCTTTTTTTTTCCCCCCCTTTTCTTTTTTTTTTTAGGGAGGGGGGGGGAGTGGGGGTAGGGAAAGAGGGTTAGGGGTTTGGGGGTGGGGTGGGAAAAATGACAGCAAAAAAACTTGGGGAAGGGCCCCCCCAACCCCACTTTCAAGCACAGAAATAGACACAAACGCAGGCACAGGGTGCGGGGAGAGGGCCCACACACAGACCCACAAAATTTCAAACACACTCCTACATAGCAGAAAATAAGCGCGTGCACGCGCAAGCAAACATAAACACACACCCCAAAACAGCGCTCGTGCACGTGCGCGGCGCCAGGGCACACCCACACACAAACACAAAACATAACCCCGCACATAGAATTCTGTATGCGCGCGCGCCACAAAGCACACACACACACGCACACAAACAAAACCCACACACACACACAAAGACACACACACACAAACACACAAGCACACACCCCACACACACACCACCTCTCACCACAGACTCTCCTCATAACCCCCTCCCCCTTCCCCCCCCAACAAAGCACAGTCACTACCACCCCCCCCCCCCCCCCCAAAAAACCCCCAAAACACACAAAACAAACCCCTACCAACCCCAAAAACAACCATCACCCCCAACAACAACCCCCACACCAACACAAAAAACAGCAACAACCAAAAATAACAAAAATTAAACCCATGTTTTTCAAACCCCCACACCCAACCTTTCCCATTTCCCCCGGACAAATAATTTAAAATGTGGAAACCCCCAAATGGATATGAAAAATTTCCCCACGAAAAAAAGGTGACCAAACATGCAGGGATATAATTTTTTTTTTTGAAATTTAAAGAAGAAAAGCAAAAAAACTCGGTTGACAAGGAAAATGGTCCCAAAAACACTAATTAAACCTACGTCCTTCCCAAAGATCATTTATCCTAAAAAACCCTTTACTTTTTTTACTTTCACTGGGAAATGAATTTTAAACCCCCTTTTCCCCTGTGGTCAAATTTTCCTAAATGACTTGACCTTTCGACACTTGTCCCCTTGCCCAAACTTTGATAATGCCTTAAAGGTGTTTTTTAAAGCCTCATAGAAAATTAAAATCAATTGGTTTTTTTTAGAAGTTGAACCCGACGATTTTTTCTTTGTTTTTGTTATTTTATTCTGCTGCTGCGTCGCTGCTACTGCGCTTTGGTTTTTACTGCCCCCTGCTTCTGAAGCCCGTTTTTGTTGTTGTTGGGCTGCCGCTGCTGCTGGGTGCTGTTTTTTGTTGTTGTTGTTTTTTGGGTTTTGTTGGGAGCAGTTTGCGTGTTTCCCCAAATTAACACCCGTGGGCTACTCATTAAAAATTATGTTGGGCCCCTTTTACTCACCATCCTATCCCGCAAATCACCCGTAAAAAATTTAAAAAAAAAAACTGGTGAGAGTTAATAAATATAGCAAATTTTGGGGCTTAAAAGTACCACCCCCCCCCCCCCCCCCCCAAAAAACCCCCCCCAAAAAACCCCCCCCCCACACACCACAGGAAAAACCTTTTTTCCGACTTTAAAAGATTTTTTTCACCTCTTTTTTAAGGAGCATGTAAAGGGGGGGGTTAAAAAGTTTTTTTCACAGCAAAAAAACAAAAAGGTTTGTATTGTGGGTTTTGTTTTTTTTGTGTTTTTTATTGCGTTGTAAAGAATTTTTTTTTCTATTGTGCCCTGTTTTTATTCATTGTAATTTTACCCTTTTTTTACCCCGGAAGATTTAAAATTTTTTGAAATTTTGGAACTGTTTTTCGAACAAGCTTCCCCGTTTACAAGCGCAGTGCTAACCAGCCCTTTTTTTTCCCGTTCGTATGTGTATTTTTTCCCACAAGTGGCTTTTTTTTCCTACACAGCATTACAAGGACCAAATCCCTTTTTGTCGTGAGTCCCTTTTTCCCTGTTTCAAGGGAAAGCATGCTCCACACAGAACCTCATTCATCACCTCAACCGAAAGACTGGGACCCCGAAAACCACTCAAGGCTTAAAGGGGAAGGGGGGTGGGGCTCAAAGGGATTTAAACCGGGGTAATTTTTGGCCTTTTTTAAATTTTTTTTTTTGAGGAAAAAAAAAAACAGCCCTCCCGGGGCTTTTTTTTCCCCCCAGGCAGGTGTTTCACCCTAACCCCGATCCCTCTCAAAATAACCAATTTTAAAACATAAAAAATAAAAAATTTTTTCTATATACCTTGGCACAAACACTTTCATCAACAAGTTTGGGAAAGTTGTTGGGCCCGGATCACGCAGCCAATTTTTTCAAAGTTCACAAAAAGCAAAGCAAAGGGATTTATATATTTCCCACCCGCCCCCTACCAAATAAAAAAAAAAGGGGTGGGGGCTCTATAAAACCCAAACAGTCCCGGGTTTCCCTTAAAACGCAGTGAACCTCCGTCGAAAGTTTTCCCCCACATGGCTTTTTTTGGGGAGGGGGAAAATAATCAAATAATTTATTTTAAAGGGGGAAAAACCTCCTCATATGAAGCAGCTAAAGGGGAAATTTTAACAACAAAACCCTTTTTTCCCAAAGTAAATTTTTTGTTTTTCTTCTTTACCTTCTCGCTACTTTAAAAATTTCTTTTTTCTCCTCTGTTTAAATTAACCAAAGATTACTTTTAGAAAAAGGATACCCCATTGAGATCATGAAAAATTTTTAAAACAAAAGTTTTCCCCTTTTTTAGAACTTGGGTTTCACTCATTGAGGTCATAAAAACCAGGGAAAACAGAAACTATTTTTTTCCCTTTTTGCTAGGGGTTTTTTTTTTTCTAAAAATTTAAACGAAATTTTTGAAAATTAAAAATGATCCCGGGTTTAAAATTTATATTAAAGTTTCTTTAAAAACTGTCACATAAATTGTAAGGTACTAAAAAAAACACTATCCATAGGTTATTGCCCCATAATGTTTTCACTTTTCGTAAAACAATTTTTTATCCTATAAAAAGATATTAAAAAAAAAAAAAAAGAAGGGGGGGAAAAAGGAAGGTGTGGGGGGTTTGGGGGAGGGGGGAGAAACACTAAAGAAGAAGAAAAAAAAAAAAACGTTTTTAAAAGTTTTTTAAGAAAAGGTTCCTATTTCCAAGACCGCTAAATTTGAGTCCTAGGAAGCCGGGGAAAAGGGGTTAAAGAACCCCCGTTTTTAAAGGGGGATGGCCCCGCGGAAAAAAAAAAAATCCTGGATCAGGATTGAAATGCCGACACTTTGACCTTTTTCAAAAAAAACGCCCATCTTCTGGGGTTCACAAGGGTAGCGTGGTTTTTCCCGCGTTATCTTTTTAAAGGAAAATTTTCCCCTGGTCCCGCTAGAGATAATTTCACAGTTTCACAATCTTTTTCAAAACGTTCTACCACACCCCCCAAAAAGGGGCGCGCGCGCGGGGCCCCACACCCCCAAAAACACACACAACAGCACACACACACACACACGCACACGCGCGCACAGCACGCAACCCCGCACCCCCACAGCACCCCAACCGTGGGTTTCCCCCAAAATAATAAAATTATAAAATGCAAAATTTTATATTTTATATAGATAAAAGGGGTTTCTTTTCCCTGAGTGTGTGCATGCAACATACATTTCTGTGGGTGTGTGTGGTTTTGTGTGTGTGGTTTTGTGTGTGTGTGTGTGTGTGTGTGTGTGTGTGTGGTTGGTGTGTTTTGTGTTGTGTGCTGGGGGGGGGGGAAGAAAAAAAAATGGTTTAAAAACAGACATACAACAAAAAACAAGGGGAAAAAGAGAGTGGGAGAGAGAGAACAGACAGGGCAGAGACCGACAAAAGGGTAGAAAAAGAGAAAAGAGAAGGGGAAAAGGAAAAAGAAAGAAGAGAATAGCAAAAAGAGAGAGAGACAAAATGACAAAGAAATAGGGTTTTTAAATTTTGGGTTTAAGCTTTTCAGGGCCCTTTTACAAGGGGGCAAGGGGGGAAAGGGGCTGGGCACAAAACAATTTTTTGAACAATAAAAGAAAAAAAAAGCGAAAAAAAGGGTGCGGGCCCAAAATACTTTAAAGACATGGATTTCCCCGTCATGGTACAAAGACAAAGAACCGGAGTCCCGAAAAGATCATTGCAGGAAGGGTTTTCAATTTAAGGGTTTGGGCACTGGCTCCCTTTCTAAAATTTTTTTACATAAAACACGCCCCGTAACTGAAAAGGTGTAGTAAAAGGTAGGGCCCCCTGTTCCCCTTTCCTCCTCTCTCTCCTCCCCTCTCTCCTCTCCTCTCCCCCACCCCCCCCCATTCTCCTCTCTCTCTTCCTCCCTCTCTCTTTTTTTTCTCCTCCTTTTTCTCCTCCCTTTCTCCCCCTCCTCAGGGGGGGGGGCTTTTCTCCGGTCAACTCTCCCCCCTCTCCCCTCCCCCTCTCCTCCTCTTTCCCCCAATTTTCTATTTTTCCTCTCTCTCCCCTCTCTCTCCCTCTTCCCCCCCCTCCTCTGCCCCTCTCCCCCATCTTTTCCCCCTCTCCCTACTCTCTCCCCTCTCCTCTCCTCCTATCCTTTCCCTCGGGGGGGGGGGGGGGGGGGGGGGGGGGGGGGGGGGGGGGGGGGGGGGGGGGGGGGGGGGGCCCCCCCCCCCCCCCCCCCCCCCCCCCCCCCCCCCCCCCCCCCCCCCCCCCCCCCCCCCCCCCCCCCCCCCCCCCCCCCCCCCCCCCCCCCCCCCCCCCCCCCCCCCCCCCCCCCCCCTCCTCTCCCCTTCACTCTTACTTCCCTCCAAATTTTCTCCACCTTCCTTCCCCCCTCCCCCCCCACTTTCATCAACCCCTTTCTCGGTTTTCCCGTCCCTCCTCTCCCCCCGGGCCCCCCCCCTCCTTTTCTCCCCCATCGTCCCCAATCTCAAAAATTTTTCCCCTCGTCCTCCTTCTCTTTTTCCCCTCACTCCCAAATCCCTTCTCTCGCTCTTCCCCGTCCGCTTCCAAACCCCCTTTCCCCGGCCCACCTCCCTCCCCTCCCATCTTTCCCCTCCCCTCTCCTTCCCCCCTCCTCGTTTCTCTCGCCCCTCTCCTCTTTCCCCGTCTTTCCTCTCCCCCCCCCGACCTTTTCCTCTCTCCCTTCCCCCCCTCTCTCCTCCTTCACCTCGGGCCCTTCCTCTCTCTCCCCCCCCTCCCCTCCTTCGGCCCCCTCACCCCCCCGGGGCGTCCCCTTTTCCCCTCCCCCAAACTCCCCCCCCTCTCCCCCATCTCTCCCCCAACTCTTCCCCTTTTTCCCCCGCTTCTCCCCATCTTCCTCCTCCTCCCTCCACCTCCCCTCTCTTCCTCCCCCCTCCGGGTTTTTCCCCAACCGGTCCCCTCTAACCCCTTCCCCCTTCCCCCCATTCCCTTTTCCCCCTCGCTTCCCCTCTCTCTCCCCCCTCCCGGGGCCCTTTTCCCCCTACCCTCCTCCCCCCCCAACCCCCCCCTTTTTCTCTTTTTCCGGGTCATCCCCACCCCTCCCTAGGCCCCCCCTCCGCCCCCCCTCCCCCTCTCCCCTCCTCCTCTCCCTCTTTTCTCCCCACCCCTGCCCCCCCTCCCCTCCTGTCGGGCCCTTCTCATCCCCTTTTCCTCCAAACCCCCCCTCCGCCCCTTTTCTCTCCTTTTCAACCCCCCCCTCTCTCTTTTTCCCCCCCTCTCCCCTTCACTCTCTCTTCCCCTCCCCTCTCTCCTCTCCCCCCGCCCCCTCTTCTCAACCCCCCACTTGGCCAACCTCCCCCCCCCTCCCCCTCTCCCCCCCTCCCCCGGGCTCACCTCCCCCTCTTCCCCTTCCCCCCCCTCCTCAAATCCCCCTTCCCCCCTTTTCCCCTTTTCCCCCCCCGGGCTCCCTCCCT
>JASPKP010007726.1:0-2500 GCA_030674155.1 Stramonita haemastoma
GGCCATGGCCTATATTATTCTGAAAAGGTTTTCTGTCAGTGAAATTATGAACACAGCCTACAGAAAAAAAGCACAAACTAGATTTTTTTTTCTAACCTTGCGACCAGAACAACAGCTGTGAAACTTTACAACAGATGTTGATGACACAGTCTATCTCACCTTCATAAAAAAAAAAGATTTTTTTTAAAAAGTCACTGTTGTTTCTCTGCACATCATCACTACCAGCAGCAAGCAAGCGGTTGGGGTCTGGTGTTTGGACAGGAGACTCAAAGGAGGAGGAGGAGGGTTGTGTCAAGCCAGCTGTACACTTGAAAGCGGGGGGAGCTGACTTTGATGCGTTGTGCCAAGCATGACAAAAAATTGTCACCGGCCAAACTGTTCGCTGACGGTTTTTTTTTGGGTTGGGGGTTTTTTTTTTCGTTTTTTTTTTTTTTTTTTTTTTTTTTTGGTTAGATGTGCTGGTCTTGTGTGTGTGTGTGTGTGTGTGTGTGTGGTGTAGGGGAGTATGTAGGTATGGGGGAGGGAGATGTGAGATTCTATTTATTTTTTATATATTCATTCTTTTATATCGATGATGATGGAATAAGCACTCGTGTGCTCTTTACATCCAGTCCCCGTGTGTATGCAGTTTTGTAAATCTTGTCATCTGTTCCCACCGGCACACAAATGGCCTACTCTTACGAAAAGCGGAACAGGATTTTAACGTGTGCGCAAGATGTTCTGCGTGCGTTCGCACACAGGACCTCGGTTTATAGTCTCATCCGAAGGACTTTTGGGGAGAGTGGAGTCAGCACCGATGTTAACTCCAGGGAAAAATCCTCTCGAACGGGAATCGAACCCGGGTCGTCAAATTGCGAGCACAATGTTCTGACCACTAGGCTATCCTGTCCCTCTGTTGTGTGTGTTGTGTGTGTGTGTGTGTGTGTGTGTGTGTGTGTGTTTTGTGTGTGTGTGTGTGTGTGGTGTGTGTGTGTGTGTGTGTGTGTGTGTGCGTGTGTGTGTGTGTGTGTCTTTTCAATATGCTCTCTTCTCTCTCTCTCTCTCTCTCTCTCTCTCTCTCTCTCCTCTCTCTCTCTCTCTCTCTCTCTCTCTCTCTTCTTTATGATTGTTTGCCAGTGGGTTTGTTTGTTTTTGGTTTGTTTGTGTGGTGGGTGTTTTTTTTTGTTTTTTGTTGTTGTTTTTATGAGGACCTGGTGTAAAGAAGCCTCTGGCTTATCCATATTTCCTCAATAAAACATTCGAGTTCGAGTTCTCTCTCTCTCTCTCTCTCTCTCTCTCTCCTCTCTTCTCTCTCTCTTCTCTCTCTCTCTCTCTCTCTCCTCTCTCTCTCTCTCTCCTCTCCTCCCCCCCCCCCCTCCCCACATACCACACCCACATTTTCAAAGCCACGATGCGCAACGAGGCCAAAGTTTCATAACTATTGAACTCTAGCCCCTATCCAATCAACACCAAAGTGTCTTAACCTTTACACCATAGTCACCGCATTCTGCGGTAAGGACGCATCCATCTCATCTCCCCCCCCCCCCCACCCACCACCACCACACACACACACACACACACACACAGACCTGCCTGCCCTCCCCTCCCTGCCTACCTTGTGTGTTGTGTTTGCTGATGACGAAGTGAAGACTAAGCTTCTTACTTCTTTCTCTCTATAGGCCTACCTGTACACTCCCTCCACTGTCTGGTCTGATGCTGCTATCCTCCTGTTTAGATTGCGCAATTGTGTATGATGATGCATTGGAGGTGGTGAGTGGCCGAGTGGGTTGGAGCGTTGTTCCTGACAGTATCTGAGGGTCCTGGTTCGAATCTCTGCTTAAGTGTCCTTTGAAGTGAATCGCGCGCGCGCACGCACGCACGCACACACACACACACACACACACACACACACACACACACACACACACACACACACACACACACGTAAGCACGCACACACATGTAAGCACGCACACACGCACGTATGTACGTGTGCACACACGCACGCATGTTTTGGGGGGGGGGGGGGTGTTGCTTTTTCCTAGATAGATGGCTTGATGGGGAAAAAAAAGCAAATCTATTGTTTTACTCAATGTAACATCTGGAAATAAAATTTTGACACGCACACGCACACACTCACGTGTGTGCAGGCAAATGGAGTCATCGTTTCAAATTGTTTGTCGTTATTTGTCCGACGCCTGTCTTTTTGGACGAACTATGAAAATATTGTATGGCGTGACATTCTTGTTGTATTTCAGCTGACAACACGAAATCATGACAGAACACGTCAAATGAGCAGACGGTGGGAAATAATTACAAGGTAAAACCAAATATTTCTTCGATGTGAAACTACAGTGCTGAATGTCACCACTTGTGTTCCGTTTTTCATCACTTCACTGTAAAACATGCTTTGCGCCCTCATCCGTCAACTAACGGTTTTTTCGAGTGTGGGTGTTTTGTAGTGTGTGGTGTTGTGTGTGTGTGTGTGTGTGGTGTTGTGTGTGTGTGTGGTGTGTGTGTG
>JASPKP010007726.1:7500-12405 GCA_030674155.1 Stramonita haemastoma
CAACAAACCTCCACCCAAAAAACCCCCCAAAACCCCCCAAACCCCAAAACACCCCAAAAAAACCCCAACCCCCAAAAAATGATACACAAGGAGGAAAGCAGCATTGGGTTTTCGCCGGTGTGTCCAAGGGAAAAGGCTTTCCTGTTTTTTTGCCCCCATAAAGCCAAAGGACAACAAACCAAAACACACAAAAAAATGTTTGGGGTTTGGGTTGGGTCCCGCAGAAACAAGGGAAAAAAAACGAATTTCTGGACCCGAGTAGAAAAATGGGTTTTTAAGTCGCGCTGACCCCCTAATGAGGGCAAAGGGTTTTGAATTTGTTGTTTTTCATGTTTTGTCCTAGGGTCCTGGGGTGGGAAAATTGGTACTTTTACTTACTCCCCCGGAACTTTCGGATTTAGACTATTAGAGCAAAGAACCCGGGTTTTGCGAACGCACGCCGAATTTTCTTTCGTACCCGTTTTTTAAAACCTGTTCCCCTTTTCGGGGGGAGGTTTGGCCCTTGTGGTCAAATTTGGGGAAAGGATGACAAAAATTCAAAAAACCCCCTTTTCACACGGGCCCAAATTTTTTTTTTTTAAAACACCCTGAATGCTTTATTCAATTTTTCCTTTAAATTAAAAAAAAATTTAAAATTTTAAAAAGATAAATGAACTAAAATTTCCCCGAAAATCCTGCTTTTTAGACTCCCAAACCCCCGGCTTCATTTAAAACCACAGGATTTTGGAAAAACAAAACCGGGCTTAATTCCAAAATCAGGGAAGGGTTTTAGTAGTGTGCACCCACCCGAAATTCCCCTAAATACATACATACAAAACATAAAAAATCATACTTTCATACAACTTTAAAACATACATTCATAAATACATACTTTCCTAATACTAACAAAACATTAATACATATCTGAAAATAATGGGAAATTTTTTGAGGGGGGAAAAAAGTTCAGAAAATGACAAATTTTTTTTTGAGTCATCTACATGGATTTGGCAAGAAGAAAACGAAGACAGGAAGACAGGGCAGAAGACAGACAGAAAGACAGATAGACAAAAAGAGAAGGGGAGACAGAGACCCGAGGAAAAGAGAGGGCAGGGCAGGGCAGGGCCGACAGACAGACAGACAGATAGGCAAAACGGGGCAGGGCAGAAAAGGTTTGAGGGGCGGCAGACAGGGTTCAAAGAAAATTTGAGGGGAAAGAAGAACAGACAGACAGGTGGGGCAGTCTGAGACATTCAGGCAAAAAACTGAAAAAAGATAGAAAGAGAGAGGAAAAGCGGGGGGGGGAAATAGTAAGGACAACAGGGGAGTATGAACAAACGGGTAAACAGCTGTTACTTTCTTCAGGGGGAGGATAGGCAGTGATGCAGCAGACACGTACAGTAGCAAGTTCATCATAGTTTTTAGTTGTAGGGTGTTGTTTTTTTTTTTTTTTTTGGTTTTGTTTCTTTTTTTTTTTTTTTTTTCCCTTTTTTTTTTTTACTCTCTTTTTGTGTGTGTGTGTGTGTGTGTTGTGTTTGGTTTTTTGTGTGGGGTGTGTGTTTGTTTTTTTTTTTTCCCGCCCCTGGGCTACAGCCCAAAAGTTCAAAATTTTTGCGAGATTTTTTTATACGATATTTTTGCCCTCATTAATGAGCCCATTCCGACTTGGGAAATATTTTAAAACGAAACCATGTGCATTTAAAAAAAGTGGCATTCATTCATTCATTCATTATCCAGTGTGCATTCTTTTATATTAAAAACCAAATAGCCTGCTCTTCCACAAATACGGAGCACGTTTTTAACGTGTAGCACAAGGTTGTTCGTGTATGTTCGCACACGGAACTTCGTTTATTGTTCTTCTGGAAGATTTTCGGGGGAGTGGAGTCGATACTGATGTTAATTCTAGGGGGAAAATCCCTCGAACGGGTGCCTCAGTGGTGGCACGAACCGGGGCCGTCAGATTTAAAAGCTTAACTCTCTAACCATTAGGCTATTCCGCGACCAAAAATATGGTTTGGGGGGTTTTCTGTTGTTGTCGTTGTTTTTTGTTGATGACGTTTGTTGTAGTGTAGTGTAGTGTAGTGTAGTGTAGTGTAGTGTAGGTGTAGTGTAGTGTGTGTAGTGTATTAGTGTAGTGTAGTGTAGTGCGGGTGCGTGTTTAGCGTAGTGCAAATTTTACACTGCAGTGCAGTGCAGGCAGTGCAGTGCAGTGCGTGCAGTGTAGTGTAGTGTAGTGTAGTGTAGTGTAGTGTAGTGTAGTGTAGTGTAGTGTAGTGTTGTGTAGTGTGTGCAGTGCAGTGCAGTGCATGCAGTGGGTATGTTTTAAATTTGCAGTGCAGTGAGTGTATTGAAATGTAGTGTAGTGCACACACAAGCAAGCTCGTGTGCACGTGCATTTACACACCACGCGCGCGCGCGGGGGTGCACGCACACACACACAACACACACAACACACACACACCACACACACACACACACCACACACACACAACACACACACCACACACCAAAACCCACAAACAAACACACACAACACAAAAACCCCACACACACACACACACACACACACAGCGCCGATCAAACGGCGTTTTTGAATGGGGTGACCGGGAACCTGAAACCCGTTCACCTATATAACGCGAGTCCAGCCCTTTCTAAAAAATAGCACAGGAGAAAAAAACACTGCATGCCTTATGTCAGACAATTCTGGTTCTATGTATGAATAATTATTGAGTTTTTGTCCAGCAGCAGCATCCTTGACATTTGTTGTTGTCGTTTTTTTTTTTCTCGCGTATACCATTGTTGAATTCACATTTTTACCGCTACCCCCCCCCCCCCCCCCCCCCCCCCCCCCCCCCCCCCCCCCCCTCTCTCCCTCCCCCCGCTCGTCTTCGCCTGCTCTGTCTCTCTGCTCTCTCTCCGCCTTTTTTGCCTGTCTCTGTCCCGTCTGTCTGTCTTGTTCTTTTCTCTTTTTCTCTCCTCTCTCTCTCCTTTTCTCTCTCCTCTCTCTCTCTCTCTTTTCTCTCTTTCTTCTCTCTCTCTCTCTCTCTCTCTCCTCTCTCTTCTCTCTCCCCTTTTCTCTCCTCTCTCTCTCTCTCTCCTCCAAACTCTTCTCTCTCTCCTCTCTCTCTTCTCCTCCCCTCTCTCTCTTCTCCCGTTCCCAAGCCCATTCCTAGAATTGGCATGTGTTATACGGGTTCAGTCGATGCTCATTAAGCTTGAAACCATTGTTTCTGTATAAGCCTCATCAGGGGTATCTACTGCTTAGCGTAGAGTTTACAACACAATGCAAGAGTTTAATCTAGTCCAGTGTAACCCATCCACTTCAATTCAGCAAAGTCAATCAGTCTACTGTGAGACTATGAACCGAGGACGAAAAGAACGCAGAAAAATCTTGCCACAAAGTTAAAGCCGTTCCCCTTTTAAAAAAGGAAACCCCCTTTGGTTTCGGTCAGAACTGACAAAATTTAAAAATGCAAACACATTTTGTCGGGGTTTTGTTATCCCCCCCCCCCCCCCTAGCTGTGGAAAGCGGCACCTTATGGGGGTAAAAAAAAAAGACCACAACAAATCTTAACACGGTGATTTCGAACCTCAGCCGAGGGAAAAAGGGTGAAGGAAGGGGGGGGGGGGTGTGGTTTTGCTATATGAAAAAAATATTTTGAAACTTGATACGGGTAACAAAAATGAATAGAATGCCCGATGTTTTACAATGAAAAAAACAAAAAGATTTTTTGAGGGGGGAGGCCCGGGGGTTTAAAGTTTTAGTTAGGCATGAATTAATGAGTGAAACAGAAGATGATCCAGGGGAAAAACCACTGAGCCTTCGTGTTTTGTGGTGTGGGTGGGTTTTTGTGTGTTGTGTGGGGTTTGGTTTTGGGTGTGTGTGTGGTGTGTTGTGGTGTGTGTGTTGGGTGTTTTTGGGCTGTTGTCCTGTGTGTTTGTATGTGTTTTTGTGCTACTGCGTAAGGCGTGCGTGGTTTTGTGTGTGCGTACTTGCTGCAAAATTAGTTACTTCCCCGGTATTTTTGCTTTTTTTCAATATATTTTGGGGGGTTTTTTTATAAAGGGGGGGGGGGTATTTTTTTTATTTTAGGTTTTTGGGGCTGGGGTTTTTAAATTTTTTGGGGGGGGGGGGGGGGATTTTTGGTATACTTTTCTTCTTATTTTTTGGGGTTTTGGGGGGGGTTGGGGGTTTTAAAGTGAACTTTATCTAAAAAATTGTTTTTTTTGGCATCGGTTTTGATATGTGCATTTGTTTTTTAACTATGTGTGAGGTTTATAAAGCTAGCGTGATGTTTTTACATTTTAAAATGCGTGGGTGTTTACAGTAAAACCCTGCGTGTGTGTTATATGAACTTGCTGATTGTTTTTTAAATAAGGGGGAGAAGCTATATTGAAGGATTGGTTTCGGTCAGAACGGTGACAAAATTTAAAAATGCAAACACATTTTGTTTGGGTTTTGTTATCCCCCCCCCCCCCCTAGCTGTGGAAAGCGGCTACCTTATGGGGGTAAAAAACAAGACCACAACAAATCTTAACACGGTGATTTCGAACCTCTAGCCGAGGGGAAAAAGGGTGAAGGAAGGGGGGGGGGGTGTGGTGTGCTATATGAAAAAAATATTTGAACTTGATACGCTAACAAAATGAATAGAATCCCGATGTTTTACAATGAAAAAAACAAAAAGATTTAAAAAGGGGGGAGGCCCGGGGGTTTAAAGATTTTGTTAGGCATGAATTAATGATTGTGAAACAGAAGATGATCCAGGGAAAAACCGACTGAGCTCTTCGTGTGTGTGGGGTGGGTGTTGTGTGTGTTGTGTGTGTTTGGTGTGGTGTGTTTTGTGTTGGGGTGTGTGTGGTGTGTTTTGTCTGTGTCTTTGTCTGTTGTCCCGTGTGTTTTGGTTGTGTTTTTTGTTTCGTAACGTGCGT
>JASPKP010007727.1:0-2500 GCA_030674155.1 Stramonita haemastoma
AAAAGTCTTCATTTACCAGCCAAACAAAAAATATTTGGAAAAACAGTTTGATTCCACAAAGGCTTGATCTTAGGTCAAAAATACATTGGCCAGCACTTCGAGACAAAAACTGGATCAAAAGGAAAACTTTGTAAGTGTATTGGGTGAATTATAAGGTGTTCAAAGGTGAAAACATTGAGGAGGTTTGTGGTTAAGTGGTTGTGTACTGTTTGAAGAAGATAAAGCAAGATCATATGATATGGACCAAAAGCTGTGCCTGTTTTTTCATGTAAGAACAGAACCAAGGCCTACATTGAAAATGTCGGCGTGTTTTAAAAAGCTACACTGAGATTATCTTCAGCTATCACAAGCACGAAAACTTTTATTCCTTATTAAAGATTAGAAAAAAAAATCTTAATCGGAGTATAGCACCCTTTCTTCTTGATTACTAAAAAAAACAATGGATGGTTTCACAGTAATTCCCAGAATGAATGAACAGCCAAGATTGTGCATACTCGGAGGCATATTCCTAGGTTGCAGAGCTGTAGAACGTGCAACAACAACATGTACACGTGCAGTCTGGTTTGTTTTCCTTGATTGCTATTAAGTTCTATTTGAGACTATCGAAAATTGATGACGTAGATATTGTTCCACACAAAAATCGGATGTGGTTGACTTGAATTGCCAGCCACTTAGTGGAAGCGTAACGATTTTCGCTCGTATGACAATCTCAATAGTTGCTGTCCGAGCGTAAGACAACGACGTTGAATTGTTTTAAGTTGATAAGTTATTTACAGATATAAGTTCTTCACATATATAAGTTCTTTACAGACATCAGTTCGTTACAGACATAAGTTCTTTACAGAATAAGTTCTTTGCAGACATAAGCTCTTTACAGACAGAATTCTTTACACAGACGTTCTTTAAAGGTAAAAGTAAAAGACCTCGGCGGTCGTAGGGGAGCGAGGCATCAGAGACCTCAGCTTCTCTAGGGGCTAGCATATTGAGTGCGGCACCCATCTCCTCTCCCTCGCTGCTTTACCTTCCTGACCCTAAAGAGGGCAGGTACCCAATTACAGCTGGGTGAACTGGGGAAGGGGGGGGGGGGGACTGTACTGACGACAAGGCACGCAAACGGTCACCCATCCTGGGGGAAAAGCGAGTGCTCTGACCACTTAACTATAATTTCTTTTCAAGCAGAAGTACTTTAGAGACAACTTATTTTTGTTGTTTATATCCTGTTTGGAACGCGTTTGAGATAAGAGTAAAGGAAATAGTTATAAAATTTTAAAAATCAACGTGCTTTTGAGTTTTCAAATGTTGATAGTAACTCTAAAAAAGCTGGTTAACCTTGAACGTTTTTCTTTTTTGTATATTTTAAGAGTTTTCTTGAATTTTAAGTAATAAACTATGTAGCAATAGCTATTTGACTGTAATAATCCATGTGTAGAAATAAACGTCATTGAAGTGTGATATGTCAGTGCATTCTGGATGAACAAAGCTTTCAAACATATGTTTCAATCCTCAAGGAATGTAATGAATTTAATGACTTTTGACTTTTGTAGATAAATATAGATAATAAAATGTTTTTCAATAATATTTTTCATATTCTCTTATTCTCAGTGAATAAAACTTGCAACATTCTGAGTAAATGTTCACACTTTTAATATGTTTAACTTATGAAAAGCTTAATGCAAAGAATTGAGAAAACGGAGATGTGGTTTCTATCGGAGATTTGTACTTGTCAAGGAGACACAGAATCAAAATTAATGAAAATGTCCCGAAAGAACTTGATACCACAAGAAACCAGAACCAGACATTAATAAGAGAAAACTAAATAACACCAATCATGTGTGTTTGTGTGTGTGTGTGTGTGTGTGTGTGTGTGTGTGTGTGTGTGTTGTGTGTGTGTGTGTGTGGCTATTTATTTAAGAGATAATGGAATAAGCACTCACATGCCTTTTTACATCCAGTCCCGCCCCTGTGTGTAAGCAGTTTCGTAAATTTTTCATCTGTTCCCACCTGCACACAATGACCTACTCTTTCGTAATGCAGAACAGGATCTAACGTGTGCGCAAGATTTTTGCGTGTGTTCGAACACGGGTCTCGGTTTATTATCTCAGGCGAAGGACTTCTGGGGAAGTGGTGTCGGCACTGATATTAACTCCAGGGGAAAAATCCCATTGAACGGGATTAGAACCCTGGTTGTCAGATTGCGAGCGCAATGTCCTAAACTCTAGGCTATCCTGTACCCCATGCGTGTGCGCAAGATGTTCTGCGTGCGTTTACACACGGGGCTCGGTTTATATCTCATCTGAAAGACTTTTGGGGAGAATGGAGTCTGCACTGATGTTAACTCCAGGGAAATATCCCCTCGAATGGAATCGAACCCGGCTCGTCAATTGCGGACGCAAATTTTCTGACCATGTGTGTGTGTGTGTGTGTGCTCGCGCGAAATGCAGAGAGTCTAGTGTTTACAAGAGGTGCACGTGCGTGACAACGGAACAACTGTGTCTGGAAC
>JASPKP010007727.1:10000-12403 GCA_030674155.1 Stramonita haemastoma
ACACACCACACACACACACACACACACACACACACACACACACACACGCACACACACACACAACACACACACACACACACACACACAAAGAAAGATACACGCACAAACATACAAACACACACACACACTCACTGACACAAACACACACACAAAAATACACACACAAGCACACACGTACGTACACATACACACATACATACATACATACATACATACATACATACATACATACATACATACATACATACATACATACATACATACATACATACATACATACATACATACAAACACATGGACACACGTGCGCACACACACGCACTTATATTGCACACACACACACATAAGAGAGGGAGAGAGAGAGAGAGAGAGAGAGAGAGAGAGAGAGAGAGAGAGAGAGAGAGAGAGAGAGAGAGAGAGAGAGAGAGAGAGAGAGAGAGAGAGAGAGAGAGAGAGAGAGAGAGAGAGAGAGAGACAGACAGACAGACAGACAGACAGACAGACAGACAGACAGACAGACAGACAGACACACAGAGAGAGAGAGAGAGAGAGAGAGAGAGAGAGAGAGAGAGAGAGAGAGAGAGAGAGAGAGAGAGAGAGAGAGAGAGAGAGAGAGATACAGAGACAGAGACAGAGACAGAGACAGACAGACAGACAGACAGACAGACAGAGGCAGACAGAGGCAGACAGAGGCAGACAGAGAGAGACAGAGAGAGACAGAGAGAGAGAGAGAGTCAGAGAGAGAGAGAGACAGAGACAGAGAACACTGAACACTGAACACTGAACACTGAAATGATTTAATGTACATTGGCCATGGACCACAATACATTTCATGGGCTTGGGATGTAATAAAGTGTTCATTCATATAACTGGCAAAGCAAAATGCACAAAAGGTTTGATTCATAACTGATCAAAGAAGCAAAACACACGTTATTCTAAATCATGATTATGACATTAAGCATAACCAAATCACAAAATTATAATGTTTCGGGCATATTGTGGAAATCATGCACATCAATTACGTATCGAATCGTAACATTTTTTAATATACATCTTGAATTAGCATTGTCTTCCTTTTATTAATAGAGTGAAAAATATATCTTGACAAACTGTGCCTGTACTCATCATTTGTTGCTTTGAACAGATCGGGCAAAGGTACGTTGATACACTCACTTAAGAACTTTTCTCTTAAGCCAGTGTATATGCAACATTCCCAAAGAAAGTGGGCTTCATTTTCAACTTTTGTTTTACAAAAAGGACACATTTTTTCTCCATCATTCTCACTATATCTATATACATTATTATTAAGGGGTAGAACATTAAATCTTGCTTGTGTGATTGCTACTCGAAAGCAGTAGACATCCATAGAGTTTACATACTGCTCTTTTACAAAAATACTTTAAATGATCTGTAATGGTCATACCTAGGTGATGTCTTTAGAAAAGGTGGATTTCTGTCAAAACAGGAGCAATGGTATTACAATGTATTAGGTTAGAAGTTGTAAATCAGTATTGCTATTTAGGGTTCAGTTTACAACAAAGGTTAGCTGTAAATTAGGTACAGAGCATTTAGTTACGAAGGGAAGGAAGGCAGCGGTTCAGCTAAATAAAGTATTTCACAGGTATAAAGAAGAAGGGTAAACCTTCTTCAAGTTTTTCGATACTAAATTCACCAATTTTTTGATTCTTTCAAAAAGGGGGCACAAACAACAAGAACACACGAAAATTTTCATTTGAGGGCAAAAAAAAATTTTTTTAGGATACCTGTAAGAAAACCCAAAAGATGGTATACGGAGATTAGGAGAAACCACTTTATGTCAAATTTATTTCAAGAAAATATTAAGTACTGTAAAACTATTTCAAATAGATCAAACAGAATACCAAAAAAGCCTACGCATGCTGTTAAGTAATAAAAGGAAAAAAACTGCGGATTTCAAAAAAAAGGGAAATTTTTTTTTTTTGAAAACCCGTTTTTTTTTAACATTTGTTTATGCAACAAGGTGTTTTGGGGGTTAAAACTTTTCTTTGGTATGTTTAAGCAAAGATTATAATATTTCATTCAAATGGATGGGGGTTAAAAGACAGAGGAAAAAAGAAGAGAGAACAAAAAGAGAGAGAGAGAAAAGAGAAGAGAAAAGGGGAAAAAAAAAGAGAGAGAGGAGAGAGAAGAGGAGAGAGAGAGAGAAGACAGACCGACAACAACAGACAACAGACAGACGACAGACAGCAGACAGACAGACAGACAGACAGACGACAGACAGACAGACAACAACAGAGACAAAGGTCAAAAAAAGACAGGGAAAACATAAAATAAGAGAGACACAAAAGAGAACAAAGAGACAGAGACAAAATCAGAAAAAAGACAGTCAGAGATATCCACAGTCAAATAAAGACAGAGACAAAC
>JASPKP010007728.1:0-12402 GCA_030674155.1 Stramonita haemastoma
CTCCCTTCTCTCTCTCCCCTTCTCTCCCCTCCCCCCTCCTCTCTCCTCCTCTCTCTCTCTCTCCTCTCTCTCTCTCTCTTTTCTCTCTCCATCTCTCTCCTTTTCTCTCTCTCTTTCCCCTCTTTTTTTCTTCTCTTTCCTCTGTCCTCTTTCCCTCCTTTTCCATCATTTTTTCCGTGCCCATGGTCTTTTTCTTCTCTGGCTTTCATCTCTCCACGATCCCAGTTTTCCATTGCTTGCCCTTCACCTTTCAGAAATCTCAAGTACTCCTTGTTCCCCCTCCTTTGTATATCACATCAAAGGCTAGACCGGAGAGTTCTTACTCTTCTCTCTGAGCTCTTTGTATGGACTGTGTGACATTATGTACTAAGCTAAATGGCTGGGTTTGGGGGGGGGGGGTTGTTACTTCCCCCAAGATTTTTAACAGCTGCCTTTTTTTTTTATTGGTTGGTTGGTTGGTTTTTATTTTTTTATTCTTTTATAGCGAGGATAATGAAATAAGTACTCATGTGCTTTTACATCCAGTCCCCGTATGTATGCAGTTTTGTGAATCTTGTAAATCTGTTCCTACTGGCACACAATGGCCTACTCTTACGAAAAGCGGAACAGGATTTCATGGTGCGCCAAGATTTTTCTGCGTGAGTTTTGTTTGTTTCAGTCAGATTATAGTCCTTTCCAGCAGAAGCTGATATCAGAACTTGCAGCCGCGAGCCAGAAAGTCGGAGGTCCCACGCTCCCGCAAGCTCCCCCCCTCAGCACCTGGGGCCACCCCAAAAAAATGTTACAATTTTGAGAAATTGTTGAAGCAACAAGTTGAGATGAAACTCTGCGTGCTTTTTCGGAGATGGGGCCTCGGTTATAGTCTCTCCAAGGACTTGGTTGGTTGGTTAGCTGGCTTGGTGGGTTTATCGATCGATCGGTTGATTGTTTGGGTTGGTTTTTTTTGGGGTAATGTTTGGTGGGGGGGTGGCTGGCTGGCTGCTGATCGGGGGACGGATAGCCTAGTGGTCAAACATTGCGCTGGCAATTTGACGCCCCGGGGTTTTCGAGTCCGGTCGGGAGATTTTTCTCTGAAGTTAACCTCAGTGCTGACTCCACTCTCCCCAAAAGTCCTTCGGATGAGACTTTAAAAACCGAGGCCCTTGTGAGAACGCACGCAAACATCTTGCGCACAAAAGTAAATCCTGTTCCGCTTTTCGTAAGAGTAGGCCATCGTGTGCCGGTGGGAACAGATACATTACAAAACTGCATACACACGTGGCCCGGATTGGTAAAAAAGCACAAGAGTGCTTATTCCTCGATATAAAAGAATAAATCAAAACAAATCAAATCAGTTTGTTACAGTTGCTTGCTAACAAACTTAATAACGAATAATTTTCCTCCCTCCCTCCCCCCATTCCATCAAACTGTGTACTCCTCACGGCAATATCAAATTCCCAAATTAGCATTTGGGAACGATTAGTACCCATATTTTATAAACACCCAAATTTTTGGACAGTAAAGCCGTTACGACCTGATTTCCAAGTAACCAGGGCCTGCATTAAATTTTTGATTTTGTGTCACACCAACACCGATCTATTTAAAGGTCACGCCCCGATGTCCCACTTCGTGACACAAATATATTTATAATAAGATAATAAAATAATAAAAAATAATAATAATAATAATAATAAAATAAAATAATAATAAAAAACACAACAACAATAATAATAATAATAATAAAATAAAAAAATAATAAAATAAAATAATAATAAAAATAAAAATAAAAAATAAAAAAAAATAAAAACAACATAATACATGGAATTTATAACGCTAAACTTAAATAAAAAATCAAAGCCTTGCCTTCGACCTATACAAGAACCCCAATAAATAAAATTGATATTTTTTTAAAAAAATTCAAAGTACACACACACACTCGCACGAAATGCACTTTATCAGAAAAAATTTGTCTTTAACATTTTTTCATGCCCTATAGACGTCAGATGACGTCCAAGCAAAGTGCTTCCCATGCCTATAGGACCAGCTGACGCCTTTTTTTGTTTCCGATTTTTCACAAATTTGTGTCATGTTAAGTGAAAATTTCTTCTCAAGGGTGGGAACGTCTTAGTTTTTCCAAAGAGGAAGGAATCTCTCTACGTCAAATGAATGTCATTTTTTTTCCTTCATTTTGCCCTTTGACGGGCAATTTTGTGGGTGTAAGCTGAGCGCCACGTGGACGCAAAGTTGATTTAGCATTAATTAAAATAGGGGCTATAGATTCCATCAAATAGTTTTTGTTGATCTTGATATCTTGGCCCAAAGAAACTTAAGTTCAGTAAAAAATTTGCATAAATAAAAATTTTTTAAACTGGGCATTTATGTAACGTTAGACCATAAAAATTCTTAAAAATCCGAATAGACTTTCAGATTCCTCATTCTTTTTCCATTTAAAAAAAAAAAAAAACTCAAATTTCTTTTTCTATCTCAGAATTTTTTAACCCAAAATTTTTTTCGTTAATTATTCCCCAAAACTGTAAAAATCCTCGGGCAGGGCGGGGCCCTTTAAATCATTTTTCCCGGGCAGTGCACTGGTTAAATGGCCTACAAAAAGGAGACTGGCGCTGATGATTTCACCCGAAAGACCTCACGCAAATGCGTTCAAACCCAAGGGGGAAGCAATCCAAATTTAAAAAACAGCTGAAGGGAAAACTGAATCATTATGCGTCTTCAGATTAGTTTCGTTAGCACTGGATGCTTGTGACCACTGCATGCCCTTGCACTTTTTTTTTTCCGGGTGTGTTTTCTAATTACCACCATCAGTTTCCCCCTTGGGAACAGAGGGTTTTTTTCTGTCAGGGTAAATAAAAATTAGCACCTACATTATCGAAATTCTGTGCAACTACCATTGTGTCTGTCTGTCTTCTGTCTGTCTGTCTGTCTGTCTGTCTTCTTTTTCTCTCTCTGTCTCTCTGTCTCTCTCTGTCTCTCTCTTCTCTCTGTCCTCTGTCTCTCTGTCCTCTCTCTCTCTCTCTCTCCTCTCCCCCCCTTCCACTCTTCTCCTCCTCTCTCTCCCTCTCCTCTCTCTCTCTCTCCTTTCCCCCCCCTTTTTCCCCCCCCCCTTTCTCCCCCCTCTCTCTCTCTCCCTGATCTTCTGCCTTTACAATCCTTGCTCCTGTTTTTTGTTTTCTCTAAAACAAAGACTAAATTTTTTTTCATTTTTTTCAGACGCTAAAATAATATTTTGCCTGCAACATTTTTTTTTCTGGCGACCAGGAAGTAAAACTGAAACATTCAAAAGGGGCAGGGCGTCCATTCGCAGCATTATTTGTCAAATTAATGGCAATTCTCTACGGGACCACTGAAAACTGAAGAGGTGCAGCCCTGAAAATTTTTGGGCTTTCCTGGTTGGTAAGGAATAAAGAATATTATGTTTATGAAGTGACATTTCTATGTTTTTTGTTAATTAAAGTGTTTTTTTTTTTTTTTACAGTGTCTTTTAAACTAAGAAAGAAATGAAGCCTATGGCAAGGCGCCTCAGTCTGGCTTTGTAAATGTTTTCAGTTTTTCCTGAGAATGAAAGTTTAAGGGTACTCCCACGTTGGTCTTTAATTTTTACAGTTGTTTTCAGGTTAACGTATTCGATTTTGAGGAAACCAGGCAGTTTTGATTTTGAACTTGAAGGAAGGGAATGCTAAGGTGAACGGAAAGGGGAAATAGGGGCACGGCACCCCGATGGGTGTGAGGGCTATAAACAACCTGGAATAAAAAGGAACACCACTATATTTGGGAACTTTAAACTAACTACTTGAACCGCACCAGACAAAAAAAGGCTAGCTTATTTTAGAGTAGTCAGTTAGCTGGGCGAAATTAGGGATTATTTGCCTCCATTCTGCTGACGACAGTTAATTTTATGGCAGCGTCTGCTATCTCCACGTCAGATTACAGATTGTGCTCGCTAACCCACCAATCAAATGAAGATACTCCTCGCTCTCTGTCTCTTTTCTCACTTCTCTCCAGACTCGCTGTCTCTCCTCCCCCCTCTTCTTGCTAACTCTCCCCAATCTCTCTCTCCCCCTTTCTCCTCCCCTCTCCCTCCTCTCCCCCCTTCTCTCTTCTCTCTCTCCTCTCTCTCTCTCTCTTCAGACAACTCGCCTCTCCAGACTCTCGCCAAACACACCCCACATCCTCTCCCCTAACCTCCTCTCTCCCTCCCTCCACCCCCCTCCTCTTTCCCCCTCCCCCCCTCTCCTCTCTCCCCCCCCCCCCCCTCTCCCCCCTCTCCTCCTCCCTTCCCCCTCTCTCTCTCTCCCCCTCTCTCTCTCCTCTCTCTCCCCTTTTTCCTCTCTCCTCCCCCCTTTCATCTCTCTCCTCCATTCTCCTCCTCTCTCTCCCCCCCTTCTCTCCTCCCTCTCTCTCTCTTCCCCTATCCCCCCCCACTGTGAAAATGCAGTCGAATGCCAACATTCTGGAATGTCTCTGGGGTCAGAAAATGATCCAAAAGCGCTGACCCCTACCTCCTCCAAACACAACTTATGTCCAGACTATGGCAACGATGACAGGGCCTGGATCAACTAAAAGGCAAGTCTTTTCAGGGGATCTTCTCTCGCATTTGTTTTTATTGTTGACCCTTGTTGTTTTGTTGTAGTCGTTGTTGTGTTGTTGTTCTTTGTGTTTTTCCCCCTAGTTTTACAACTGCTGGGCACCGGAGATAATGTACTGCTCGCTCATCCACCTGGAATCACTGTCTCTGCTGCTGCGCTGCACACACTACACTACACTACTACTAAATCTACTACTACAACTACTACTACTACTACTACACCTTTCTACACTACTCCTACTACACTACTATACGGTGCTGTTGCCGCCTGCTGCTGCTTATATAAATAAAATACATATATATATAATATAAAAATATAAATTTAAAATATAAAAAATAATATAAAAATTACGTAAAAGATCGATAATAGATAAATAGAAGAGATGAGAAGAGTAGATAAAAGGGAAGATAGAGAGAGAGATAGAAAGAAGATAGAAGATAAGAGATAGAGAATAAAATAGAGAGATAGAGAGATAAAGATAAGAATAGAGAATAGAGATAGAGAGATATAAGAGATAGATAGTTTGAAGATAAAAAGATAACAACAGACACAGACAGAAAAAGACGACAACAGATATCCCGGCACTGTCGGTGGGGGTGGGGGTAAGGGAACAGCATTTCCCTTCTTTACCCATCTGTGTGTGTGTGAGTTACGACTCCATACTGCCCCGCCCCAGGCCAAAGGAACAAGTCCTTTACAGCCCAGCCAGCCCTCCACAGCAGATCGAAACTTGGGTAGTGCAATAAGGAAAGAGTCAGGGGGTCAAGAGAGAGAGGGGGAGAAGGAGGGAGAGAGAGAGAGAGAAGGAGGGGGAGAGAGAGGAGCGAAAGACAGACAACAGACAGACGGCAGACAGACAACAGACAGACATCACCAAGACAGACAAAAAAGAGGGACAAAGAGGGGAGCAATTACAGAGACACAGACAGACAGACTACACACACACACAACCGCGCGCGAATGCACACATTCCCTCCACCACACACACAAACCCCCCTCTCCTCTCTCTCCTCTCCTCCTCTCCCTTTCCTCTCTCTCCATCCTCTCCCTCTCTCTTCACTCTCCCTTTTTCCTCTCTCTCCTCCCTCTCCTCCTTTTCCTCTCTCTCACTCTCCCCCTCTCCCCTCCCTCCCTCCCTCCCTCCCCCCCCTCCACCTCCCCCTCCTCACTCACTTGCCGTTCCCACTCTCCCACAAATTCCGCACCCAACACACAAACCCCCCCCATCAAACATCCACGCTCCCCCCCGGGACCCCCACCCAAGCCCCCCCCCCCCCCCCACCCCCCCCCCCCCCTCCGGACCCAAAGTTTTCAATTCTGCTAAATAAATTTTTTTATTTTATTAAAAGCTTTCATGTCCATCCCCCCGAAGCACCTATGTATCACTTCCCTTTTTATGGGGACGAAAGGGACCAACATCGTTTCCTCACCACTGTGTTGATTATCGACACAAACACCCTCGCCACATTGCCAATGGAACAATCCCCCCTTCTACCCACCCAAGATCGAACCTTGGTACACAGGGGGAGGAGGAGAGAAGGTACAGGCCACAAGAGTGGGAGAGAATAAAAAAAAAAAGAGAGAGAGGGGGGTGTACAGGGAGGGAGGGAGGGAGGGACAAATGGGGGAGGGGAGAGGGGGAGGAAGAAAAAGAAAGAGGAAGAGAAGAGAGAGAGAAGGAGGAGGAGAAAAGGGGAAGGGAGAGGAAGAGAGTGGGGAAAAAAAAGAAGAAGAGAGAGGGAAAGAGAGAGGGAAAAAAGGGAGAGGGAGGGGAGAAGAGAGAGGGGAGAAGAGAAAAGAGAGGAGAGAGGAGAGGAGAGAGAGAGAGGAAAAGAGAAAAAAAAAAAAGAAAAAAACAACCCCAAAGGGGAGAGAAAGAGAAGGAAAAAGAAGAGAGAAGAGAAGAAGATAGAAAGATAGAGAAAAGAAGAGGAGAAAGAGGAGAAAAAAAGGAAAAAAGAAACATAAAAGGGAAAAAGAAACAAAAAAATTAATAAACAAAAAAAAAAGACAAACAAATAAAAAAAACAAAAAGTGAAAAAATTTTTTGAGGGTTCCCCATTTTTTTCTTAAAAAGCACCCTTTAAAAAAAAATTTCTGGACCAAAAAAACCCAAAAATAAAGAAAAAAAAAGAAAAAGAACAATAAAGGGAAAAAAAAAAAAGGAAAAATAATAAAAACAGAAGGGGGGAAAGAATTTTGTTTTGAAAAAACCAAAAACAAAAAAAATATTAAAAAATATATAAAATATATATTATATTATATAAAATATATATAATATATATATACTATAAAAAAAATAAAAAGAAAAAAGAAAAAAAAAAAAGGGAAAAAAGACAGATTTTTGTTAACCCAAGAAATAGAGAATGAAGAAAGAAACGCATAGAAAAAAGAAAAGGAAAGAATAAAAAGCAAGGAAAGAAAAAAAGAAGGATAAAATAATAGAAACAACGGCCCCAAAAAGGGAAACAAAGTGGAACCTAGAAAAAACGTACAGGAAAAAGAAAAATAAATTCATGAAATCTTTTTTTTAGAAAAAAAACACTCACAGAAAACAACCACCTCCCCCACCACACCACCCCACACCCACGGCCCCGCCACACCGGGGCGCGAAAAACAAAATATAAAAAGCAACGAAAAATACATACAACAAAATTCATGTAAAACCAAAGGAAAGAAAAAGGGATAAAAAAAAATAAAACATTTGAAAAAAAAAAACAAAAAAACCAAGCAAAAAAATGGTCACCACTTAAGAAATAATAATCCCAAAAAAAATAAAAAACGGGGAAATAAAATGAACAAAGGGAAAAGGAAAAAAAGGACAAAATAAGGGCAAACATTTTCAAAAAGTCCGAAGGAAAGGGGGGAAAAAAAAAGACCGTTTTTTTTTTTTTTTTACCCAACTTTTCTTGCAAAACACTTCTCCCCCATTATCTCCCCCCACACGAAAAAACACCACGACAGAAGACAGGGAGAGACAGACAACAGACAGAAAACAGACAGAGACGAGACAGAGACAACAAACAAACAACAGACGAAACTGGTAACAAACAACAAAAACAGAAAGACAAACTGACAGACAGAGACAAAGAGGTAGACAAACAACAGAACAAACAACAGAGGACAAACGACAGAGACATCAGAGACAAAGACCACGACAGCCCAACAAAAAAATAGACAGAGCGACAGACAGATTGACAGGCAAGCATACGGGCCATACGACAATGGATGGGAGACGAGAGAAATTTATTAAAAAAGAAGGGGGGGGGGGGTGAAGAGGTTCACGGTGAAAAAAAATAACTAGATGACGAATGGCTTGTTTTTTTTTTTTTAAAGTAATAGCATTGAAAAGGAGAGGGGCAGGGGGGACAAAAAAACAATGAAAGAAATACGGAAACAGCTGACAGAACAAACCCTGGGAAAAGGGCCAAATTTTTTTCTCCTTTTTCCTCCAACCGCCCCCCTTTTTCTCGTTTTTCCGTTTTTTCCCCTTCTTTTCGTCTCCTCGTCTCCCTCCCTACTCCTCTTCGCTCCCCTCATCTCCTCGGCGGGCCCCCTCACTGTCATCTTCTCTCCCTCTCCCTCCCCTCTCCCCCCCTCCCTTCCCTCTCCCCCATCTCTCAAATCCCCTCCCCCCCCCCCACTAAAACCCCTCCCCTGCCCCCCTTCGCCCCCCATCTTTCCCCCCCACCCCCCCAAAACCAAATCCCCCTTTCCCCCAAATTTTCCCCCTCACCCACCCGCCCAAATCCCCCCCTCTCCTTCCCCTCTCTCTCTCTGCTTCTTCTGTCCCCCTTCTGTCTCTGTCTCTGCTCTGTATGTCGTTGTCTGCCTGCCCCTGCCCCGCCTGCTTGCCTGCCGCCTGGGCCCGTCTGTCTGTCTTCGTCCCGTCTTCTGTCTGTCTCATAGTATATAATATTATAAAGATAATATTTACAAAAAGAATTTAAAATACCACCAAACAAACAAGCAAACAAACAACAAACATTCACACACGCCAGGAAACACAGACAAAACAAGACAAGAAAAAAAAACAAACAACACAAACACACACACTCACACAAAAACCACACACACCCACACAACACAACACAACACACACACACCACACACCACACACCAAAAACACAAACCCAACCACCACACACCACACCCCCACAAAACACACACACACAACACACCAAACACACACACACACACACACAACACACACACACACACACCAGCAAGATTCCCCTTCCAACGTGACGACACTTTCTTTCTCTTTTTTTTTTTTTTTCTTTTCCTCTGATCTTATTACAAAAGGTTCCAATTTCCCTCTGCATGATCATTAACATGTATTCTATGCTTTCATGAGGGGTTCAATCGATATTTCTTCTTTCAAAAGCTACCGTGAAACTATATGACAAAGAGGCCCGGGTTTCATGTTTGTTGTGTGTGTTTGGGCACGTTGTATAGATCCTTGCCAGAAAAGAAAAACGCAAGTATGTACGCTTGCGCAGGTATATAACTGCATTCATATTCCAAAAATGCAGATCATTGATACTTTGAACATTGTGTGTGTGCATGCAGTATTATTTTATACATAATGCACGATGCATGTGTGTGCACATATGTATTGTGTTGTAAGAACGTATGTGATAGTATGTTCTTAAAGAAAAAAAATCATACAGGTATGTTTAGAATGTACACATAGGTATGAGGAAAATATGTACATATATACATATATACATACATACAATACATACATACATGCATCTCTCTCTCTCCCTCTCACGTCTCTCTCATACCTCTCTCTCTCGACTCCTCTCTCATTCTCACTCCTCTCTCTCTCTCCTCTCTCTCCCCCGTTCCCACCCCCCCTCCCTCCCCCCTCCCCTCCTCTCTCTCCCCCTCCCTCTCTCCCCCCCCCTCTCTCCCCCTCTCTCTCCCTCCCTCCCCTCTCCCTCCCTCCCCCACCCCCCCTCCCTCTCTCTCCCCCTCCCCACAACCCACCCCACCCACCCCCATACCACCCACCTTTACTCCAACCCACTTAACTTCCCTCCCCCCCTCCCTCATCTCTACCTGTCCCCCACAGCAGGGTCAGGGAAATTGTTGGCCACAAACACCGACACCAGCATGTGAAATCCCCGGGCAACAGCAACCCCACCACCACCGCCACCAGCGTCCTCACCGGCATCACGAGTACACCAGAACACCACCAGGGCCATCTCCCACACGCCGTCCACGGACTCCCGGGCTTAGGAAAGCCATCCTACCGGGCACCCGTCCACCCCGAAATCCAAAAGGGTAAGGAGAAAGCCGGAGACAGACGAGGAAGACCAAGACGACGTAGCTGACGAAAAGGGAAGTGACTCCTTTCCCTGAAGCGGGTCGAGGGGAAGAGGAGGAGGGCGGAGAAGGCTACCCCATTGCACGGCAAGGTAAGTCCCAGGACCGTGAAGTACTGGGCGAAGGCGAAGTTGAGGACGGCGAGGACTAGGTCAGGACCTTGAAGAGGGCTACAGACACACCAGGGCTGATTGTCCCCGAGGTTGTAGATGTACGTCCGTATAAGGTCTTCCAGTTCCTGACAGGAGAAGCGGTTTTGAGACATCAGGCGGTCGGATTCGTGGTGCTTTTTCCGGTTTGTGCAGCATCGGGGTTGCTTCCATGGTGGGTGTTGTTGTTTTTTTTAGTTTAGGTTGGGTTTTTTTGGGGGGAAAAGTAACTGGGTTTTATTTTTTTTCCCGACTTTTGTTTTATATGTTTAATGTTTTTCTCTCTTAAAAATTTGATACTGTTACTTGATATCTATATTGCAGTTATAATGTTGTGGATTGATTCACATGTGGTTGTTTTTTACCACTATAACTTATTAGGGTACAAAGATACTGACAGTGTTTTTTTATGCATTCATTTAGGCTAGGAGATGGACTAAGTGCAAGTATAAACTTTGTACCTGCTGAAAGACGAATCTTTGATTTTTTTTTCATCAAAGGTTTTTAGATCTCACACACAGTATTCTTCTTCTTGCTTGTCAAGATAAATCCAGCTTTTTCTTACTGAAAATAAAAAGAAAGTCCACAATTCTCACAGAGAACAAAGTTTACAACCCTTTCCCCAATAAAACAGGGTCGAGTCACACATTTTGTTTTTCTAACACTTGAAGCTAAAACCAAAGAAAAAAAATCGCTGGTCAACTTTAAAAAAAAATTAACAAAAAAGAACCAACTTTTAAGCCATTTTAACTGCACAAACGGAGCTAGCTAGACCACCGTATCGAAAACAGTCAGTTTAGCATGAGGAATTTCACTCCACCAAGAGCGAGCCTACCAGTTCCCAATCGAAGAACAAAACCACCAAAACTTCAGAAATGCCAGATGCTTCCCCACAAGATTTTTTTTTCAACCAGTACTGAGGACCTTTTTGGATAGCCTTTTCCAAAATGCATCTCGGGTTTTCATGATCCTCGTTTTTCCCCCTGGCAACATGGAATAACAAACCAAGCCACAAAAAAGGGGGGTTCTAGGACCTTTTGGACATCTTTTAAAACCCCTTTGGTCCCCTTTTTCCCAATTCAAGTCGAGTCCAAAAAAACCAGTGACATGTTTTCCATCGTGCGTGCATACCGAAACACAGTTTTTTTAAACATACACGTTAATATCAAGTCTTTAATTTTTTCTTACTGTACAACGAATCACACAAAAAAAAATCATTATTATACAACCGGGCCAAAATTTTTAAAGATGGTTCACAAAAACCACTTTTAAATTAAACGTTTAAAGCTATAGAAAATAATTGTCATTAATTTCGGGGGATTCTTTCCCGGGTGGATCACGAGAGGGGAGTTTTGTTCTGGTAACCCCTTGGTTGCTGAATTTGGGGATATTTCTTTTTTTTTTTTTTTTATTTTAAAATTCCCCGGGAAAAAGGGAAAATAAGCCCCCCGTGTGCTTTTTATTACATCCATCCCGGGGTATGCATTTTGTAAAATTTTATCACTTTTCCCCACCGGCACCCCCAAAAGGCCTCATTTTAAAACAAAAGCGGGAACCAAAAAACTGTGCGCAAATTTCCTGCGTTCGAAACGGGCCTCTTTTAAATATCTCATCAAAAAGATTTTTGGAAGAGAGGGGAATCACACGAGTTAACCCAGGGAAAAAATTTTAACCCTCAAAACGGAATCGAACCCGGGCGTCCATTACAGCGCAAGTTCTGACCACGGGCGTCCTGTCCCCCCGGGACACACTCAAGAAATGATAGGGTGGAAGAAGGCTCTTCCTTGCTTTCCTTCTCGCTGTTTGATTTGCAACATTTTTGTCCAAAAACAAAAAAAGCCAAACCGAGAGGATGTGACATTTTTATTTACTGGGGACGTTGACACAGTACAGTCCATGCGCATGTGCGACTGCTTATGACATCTCCCTCTCCCCTCCCTCTCTCCTCTTCTCCCCCTCCCATCCCCCTTTCCCTCCCCCCCCCTCCTTTCTCCCGTTCTCCCTTTTTCCTCTCTCCTCCTCCCCCCACCCACTCTCTCTCTCCCCCTTCCTCCCTTCTCCCCTTTTTCTTTCTCCCTCAAACTGCATACACACGGGGGCGAAAGAAAAAAGCATATGCGCCCTCACCCCTCTCTCCCCTCTCCCACCCCCTCTCTCTTTTTCCCCCCTCTCCTCTCTCCTTCTCTCTCTCTTTCTCTCCTCCTCTCCCCAAAAACTCCACCACAACAACCAAACGACACACACGCACGACAAAAGATACATTTTCCCAAAACAATCCAAACCAATCTCGCCACCTCTTGCCCCCCCCACCCCCTCCCACCTCCCCCCCTCCACCCCCC
>JASPKP010007729.1:0-12402 GCA_030674155.1 Stramonita haemastoma
GTGTGGTTGGGGGGGTGGGGGGGGTGTGGGGGTGTGTTGTGTGGGGGGGGTGTGTAGTTGTTGTGTGTGTGTTTGTTTGTGCTTGTTTTGGTGGTAATGTGTGTTGAGTTTGTTTTTATTGTGTTGTGTGTTTTTTCTGTGTGCGTGCGTCCCCGGGGTTGTGTGTGTTTTGGTGTGGTGTAAAAAAAAATTTTTTCGGGATTTTGAAAAAAAAAGGTCTTTTTGTTGACTAGCCGTTTTTTTTTAATCTTGTTTTGGGGAAAATTTTGGGGGTTTATTTGGCCCTTTTGTGTGACAGGCAACCTGAAAAATAAATATCGAACTATGAGATAAGAATTTATTATTTTTTTATTTATTTTTTAATTAATTTTTTATTTTTTTTTTTTTTTTATATCGGGGGAAAACAGATAAGCAATCAGTTTTTTTTCACCCGGCCCCCCGTGTGTAGCATTTTTGAAAATTTGTCACTGTTCCCCCCGGCACACGAGGCCTACTTTTTTTACGAAAAGCGGAAAACAGGATTTAAAGTGGGGAAAGGGGATGTCGGTTTAAAGCTCATCCGAAGGAATTTTGGGGAGGTGGAGTAAAACCTGATTTTAATCCAGGAAAAATTTTCCTCGACCGGACCAACCTGGGTCGTCAATTGCCAGCGCAATGTTCTGCCCACCCTAGTTTAGAGGAAGGAGAAGGGAGAGAAGAGAGGCAGAGACAGAGACGAGACAGAGGACAGAGACAAGAACAGGAGATCCAGACTATTCCATAAAGATTATATCAAGGAAAAAACTCTTATTGGTTTTTTTGTTTCCCCCCTTTTGGTTTTGGGTTTTTTTTTTGTTTGTTTTTCCGGAGGAAATGGGGAAGAACTGTAAAAGACATCAGACGCACGGTGTTTACTTTCCGGGGGCTTCTTAAACCACTTTTTGTTTCTTTTTTCTCTTTTTCCCACCCAAAAGGGCCCCCTCCTCCCCTCCTCCCTCTCTCTTCCTCCTTTTCTCTCCTCTCTCCCTCTCTCCCCTCTCCCCCTTCTTCCTCTCTCTCCTCTTCTCTTTGCCCCTTTCCGTCTCTGTACTTTCCTCTCTCCTTTCCCCTTTTTCTTCCCCTCTCTCTCTCCTCTCTCCTCCTCTCCCTTTTCCCGCCGTCCTCCCCCTTTACTTCCTCTCTCTTCTCTCCTCTCTCCTTCTTTCTCTCTTCTCTCCTTTTTTTTCTCTCTCTCTTCTCCTTCTCTTCTCTTCTTCTCTCTCTCCCCTTTTCTCTTCTCTCCCCCTTCTCTCTCCCCTCTCCCTCTCTCTTTTTGTTCCCCCTCTTCTCTGTTTCTGTCCCTTTTTCTCTATCTCCCCCTCCTCTCGTCCCTCCTCTTCTTTCTTTCCCCCCCCCCTTTTCTCCTTCTCTTCCTTTTCCTCCTCTTCCTCCTTCCCTCCGTCCCCCCCCCCCCCCCCCCCCCTTCCTCTCTCCCCTTCTCCCCTCCTCCTCCCCTTTTTATTTCTCCATCTTCTCTTTCTCTCTCTTCCGGGTTTCCCCCTTCAAAAACCGGCCCTCTCTCCCCTTTTTACTTAAAATTTTAAATTTCCTCATTCCTGGCCTCCCTTCTTTGGGAACCTCTTCCCTCTCTCCTCTGTCTTTTTTTCCGGGGGGCCCCCCTGGGGTTCTTTCCAACAACTGTAAACCACTCCGTGGCGAAGATCACAGCGCGTTAAGGGGGAAGTCGGGGGGCACAGGTGAACAGGGAAGGAGACGACGGGGAGCACAGAATGCAGCAAGAAAAAAAGGGAATGAGAACAACCCGTCCCCTTCCGATTTGTTTCTTCCAAACCCCACCCGTTTACTGTAACCCATAAAACCCAATGGACAGGGGGTTGGGCGGCAGTTTGTGAGGGTTTGACGAATCCCCCCCCCTCTGTAACCCCCCCCCCGACTGACACAAGGCCCGATTCCCAATCCATCAAACAGGAACCATTCCCTACCGACACACAGACTGTGCCTTTGGAAAGGGGTGACAGATTGTGTGAACGGGGCATGTGACTTTTTTTAAATGTCATGTCCCAAAGTCCCCAAAACCCCCTGTGACAAGAGGGGCAAACACAGCTGCTTCACACTGTGATACAGCACCCAGCACGTGGAGACGGGGACAGTGGACTTCGTGAATTACGACAGCCAACACAAAAGCCACGAGATTTTGGCAGGAAATTTTTAGAAACCCCCCCGGGAAGGGGGGGGAACTTTGGGGCATTGCATTGGGAGGCAAAGAAGAGCCTGGGGTTTGACGGGAACTGTGCAAAAAGAGCATCTTCTTCTTTTTAAAATCGTGACTGCTATAAGAAGCAAGTTTTTAAACAAAAGTCTGTTCAAAATTTTTCTTTCTGTATGCTTTTTGCAAAAAGGTAATGAATTCCATGAAAAGGAAATCCTTGTCTGGAAGATTGTCACCATCAACTTCTGTTTCCTCTTTGCAAGGGAGTTTTTTTTCTATGAAATTTTAAATCAATTGAAATCGTTGAATCTCTTCCTCTTTTCCTCCCCCTTTCCCTCCCCCCTCCCTCCCCCCTCTCCCCCCCCCCCTTCTTCCTCTCCCCCTTCTTTTCCCCCTCCTCACCCCTCCTCCTCTTCCCCACCCCCAAAAACGGGGGTTTCCCCCGGTTTTTCCCTCTCCTCTCTTCTCCCCTCCCCTCCCTTGTTCTCTCCTCCCGCCTCCCTCTCGCCCCGTCCCCCCATCCTCCCCCTTTCCCCCCCCTTTCTTCGACCTACACTGTCTTCTAACCTACGGCTTTTGTCTACCAATGGCTTCTGTCTACTAAGTCTGTCACCAAGGCTGCTGTCTACCAACGGCTTTGTCACTTTTTGTCTACCCCTGGCTGTTGTCTACCAACGGCTGTCTGTCTATCTGTCTGTTGCCAAAGGCTGTTGTCTGTCTACCAAAGGTTGCTGTCTCCAAAGGGCGTTGTCTATCTGTCTGTATGTCTCCCAACGGCTATCTACCAAGGGCCCTGCTGTCTGTCTCCAACGGCTGTCTGTCTACCAAAGCTGTTGCCCCAACGGCTGTTGTCTCCAACGGCTGTCTATCTGTCGTTGTCTACCAACGTATGCCCGTCTACCAACAGCTGTCGTCCGTCTTTTAACGGTTGTCTGTCTACCCAAGGGGCTGTTTTACATCACTAAAGATTACTTCTGCCAACAGCTGTCTGTGGGCCCAAAAGGCGGTGTGTTACCAATAGCTCCCCCCTGTTTTTTTGCTTGAATCTTTTATGGCTCTTTTTTTTTTTTTGAAATAAATCGTAAATTTTAAAAACTAATTTTTTCGGTTTCTTATTTTTTTTTGTTATTTTTTTTTTCCAGAAAGTTTTTAAAAGGGTAAGTTTTATTTGGTCTGGTTGGTTTTGAAAGATAAAATTTTAGCAAGTAATAGCCCCGTTTCGTGCCAACAAAACAAGGCGTTTTCTTTTTTCTTTCAATCTTGTCTTTTTAAAAACTTTATTTTTAAAACCCATGAAAATTTCTGTGAGACTGGCTCAAGTTCAGCAATATCAGTAGCTATTCCGATGAAGATTTGAATCAAGCAACTTAAAAAAAGTGTAAGATTATAAAAATACTTTTTATGTACCAGTTAGGTCAGCATTTTTCCGAAAATTCCAAAATTTCCCTTTTTTTTTTTTAAAGAAATTTTCTTTGTTTTGTTGAGAAAGAATAAAACAATAATTATGATAAAACTTTTTGTTCTTTCATGAAATGCTTTTTCTAAAATCACCAACCCCCACTCCACCCCCCACCCCCGTCCCTTTCGTACCCCACCAAAAGCTAAACGAGTAACACTGCACAGTGTATTCCAAACTTTCCTGCTGACGCCATCAATGACGATTCACAAAGTGCAAATCTTTGACTTTTAAAAACGCTAGTGTCCCATTGACGTAACACTTCACTCCAAAGTTGTGATGTAAGAATGTTGACCGCCCATAATTCGAACTTTTTTTTGAGTCCGCGCCTAATGGAACTCACCCTTCGTATTTGGAAGATTTAGTTTTTTTTTTGATGTCTTTTTTTCTTGATTTTTTTGTGTTTTGGAGTATTACACTCATATAAAAAAAGAAATAAAGGAAATGTATGTTCTAAAAAAAAAGAACAATGATAAAACGAAAATAAGAATTAACCCCCCCAAAAAATTGTATCGGTAAAAAAAATAAAAGGTACCAAATTTCCCTTGGGGCGCTTTTCCCCCTTTTTAATTAAAGTACCAAAAAGCAATTTACTTTTAAAAAGAAATAAGTCTATAGCATTACTCAAATAAAAAACAGCCATCCAACAACCTACTTTCAGTAACGGAGACCCTGAAACAAAATGTTCCAAAGAAGGGGCTGAAAGTGAAAAGCCAGCGGGCCGAAAGATGCATGTTTGTTTGAGTTAATTTGGGGAAAAACGTAAACAGAACTTAAAAACAAGGGTCGGTGTAGGAAGGGGGCTTAACCACCTTTGCAACAAATGTAAGTACTCTTCTGACAAAGTTTAAAGTCATAGTGCGTGTTTATAGAATTGTAAAATAGGTAGCCAGTGGAGTGGGACAGAAAATGGGGGGATACCCTATGTCTTTTGGCTCCGTAAATCAAATTGGGGCAGCAATCTAGAACTTCTTTACGACCCTTAAAACATGTTCCGGACAAAACCAAAAAAGAAATGAATTTTCAATACTCCCAATTTTGGGCAGGACAAGGGAACAGACCAGAGTGTGTGCTGCTGGGAACCAAAAGCAAATGCCGGCTGGAACTAATCTGACAAAGCTGGAAAACAAAAAATAATTTTCCCTTTTTTGTGGATAGCACTAGCATGCGCTGCATTGGAAAAACCGACATTAGTGTGGTGTGTCATCCAAATTTTTTTCCAAAATTTTGGGCAGACTTAATAACTTTTGCAAAAGTGTTTTTCATTCTCTAGAGATTAAATGCGGTTTTTTTCAGGGATGGGAAATGAATTATGTTTGACCATAAAAAACAAAAACGCAGTAGCAGCAGAGCAGCAGCAGCGAGCACGCAGCCGAGCAGCAGCAGCGCAAATTTAGTTAGTAGTATGTAGTATAGTATAGAGTAGTGTAGTAGTAGCAGTTTTGTAGTAGTAGTAAATAGTAGTATAGTATATAGAAATTAGTGTAGTAGTAGATAGTAGTAGCACACAGCAGCAGCAGCAGGGGAGTACAGCAGCGCAAAAAAAATAAAAGAGATAGCAATACCAGTACCAGACATGGTTTTTTCATCCTTCTTGGCCAAGCAACAACCAAAAAAAACCGTACCCCCCAACTCGCTCCTTACCCAGAGCCAAAGAACCTCAAAAAAGGAAAAGGAACTGATGAGAGCCGAAACCAAATTTCCAGAGACGTGCTGTCTTCACACAGGCAAACAAACGATGTCTTTTTAACAGAAAAGAAAGGCGAAAGCCTTTCAAAAGGGAAAACAAAAGTTTTACTCACCGAGGAAACAAATTTACTCTGATCGTACAAACTGGAAAACGGCGAAAAAAGAAAGGACAGGGCAGGCAGGATCCAAGGCGTAAAAAATTCGTCAACCAAAAGATCGCGCTACCATGACCTATACTACCAAACAAGTTGCTTAAAAAAAAAAGACGTGATTATTGTGTTTGTGTAAACATATCAACCCTTATCAAAATGCTTAAAAAGGACAACTCGACCCTGACATTTCTTGAAGTTAAAGAAAAAAATTCACTTGTATCAAAAAATTTGTAAAAAAAACCAAATTTTTAAAACATTTTAAAGGGTTTTGGAGTGAAAAACCTAAATGGGGGGAAGGAAAAGGAGGAGAGGAGAGAGGAAGAGGAAGAGAGAGAGAAGGGGAAAGAGAGGAGAGAGGAGAGAGAGAAAGAGAGAGAGGAGAGAGAGAGAAGAGAGAGGAGAGAGAGGAGGGAAGGGAGAGAAAAAGGGAAGGGAGGAAGGAGAAAAGAGAGAAGGAGAGAGAGGAGAGAGAGGAGAGAGAGAGAGACTTGAACTGGCCTCTGACAGAAGCCCCAAAATTTTTAAATCCGTGCGACCATTGTGCTTTCTTTTTCCCCCAAGGGAAGGGTCCCCAAGGACTAACGTTCCCGGAGAGCTACAGCTGTGGAGCAACGCGGACACTGTAAAAAGACGGCAATAAAGGAAACACGTTAAAAAGGGAACACTTGTTCAAGAAGTTTGGTCCCAGAGATCGGAAAATTTTCTGGTATTGGCCAGAACCTTCGCAACTCCAGAGGTGTAGGGAAAAAAATGTGGTATGTGCTATAGAAGCTGGTTGGATGCTGCGTTATTATACTAGCAGCCTTTAAGTTTTTTTTTTTTGCAATCAAGTTTTTTTTTTTTTTTTTTAAAAAGTGGAATGAATAAAGCAAAGGAACTCCATCATAAAGACGCAGACAACCAGAAACAAACCAATTTTTTTGTAATGTCCAAGGAAAAAGACTCAGAGAAATGTGTTTTCTAAAAAAAAAAGTTTTTTTTTGACAAAAATTTTTGCATTTAATGCCAAATTCCCCCTACGAGGTGTTATTTTTTTAAAGTTAGGTTATTTTGTTTCCCCATAACAAGTCGGGCCAAACAACCATTTATTTTGCATTAAAGGGGAAAAAAAAAAAATAGAAAGAAAAAAATAGTCCCTGAAGTCAGGGGAGCCTCCTATAGGTTTTAAATTCCGCAAAACACTGTACAAGGACATTTCTCGTTTCTGTGTACTTTTCGCCCCTCAGGATTATTTCCCCACAGAAAAGGTGAAACAGGGTGCTTTTATCCTGGGTGACTCCCATGGAGTCATGCTGGGAAATGTTTAACAACAAAAAAACAACGACAAAGCAAAAAAAACAACCAAACTAGACAGAATACATGTTAAAAGTAAACAGAAATTGAGTGGGAAAAATACTATATCCACTGAAACTTACAAAAAAAGGGAAAAGCACATAAGAATTTCTGTTGAAATACGCAAAGCATAATATGTTTTATATATATTATATAAATAATATTTAAAAAATTTTATATATATATATATTATTAAATATATATTTTATTTAGATAAATACATACTACATACATACATAATAATACATACATACATACATACAACATACAACATACATACATACATACAAATCATACATACATACATACATACATACATAATACGTTTGGAGTACAAAACATGAACCCAGAGAAACGGGTTTTTGTTGGGAATGGGATAACATATGAGATTGTGAGAAGTACCTACCCATTGTAAAAAGATACAGATATTGATTTGAGAAAAATCTTTGTTGTAAGAAATACAGGGTAGTTATTTTGAAGGAATTATTTAGCAATGAAACAGTCACAGAAAAATGAAGAAAAAAGAACCAAAAATAGATGTTGTCACTGTTTTAAAATTTTATTCCCTGTTTTTTCCAGAAAACCCTTTTTTGTTTTTTTCTTTCTGTGTAATTATAAAAAAAGAATAAAACGACAAAAAAAGTGTCTACAGTTATTGAAATTTTGATTGTTTTTATGCTGTTTTAATTTTTAATCTGGTCCGTGCTATGTAATTTTTTTTGTGATTTTTTTTTCGTTTCCTTGGCAAACGCTTAAAGGTTCACCAATGGTGATAAATTTTGCGTTGGCAACCGTTTTTTTTCACACCATCAAGGTACTAATTTCGAGCTTCAAAAACGTGTCTAAACACGCATAATGTTATGCTTTTTATTATCATCTTATTTTCCAACATAAATGTCTTTCCGTTCGTAAGGCACACAATTCCGACTCTTCCAAAAGACAAAGAGTTTAAAAAAAGCTGTACAGGATTTTCTGCGTGAGTTCGCACACGGGGCCCCTTGCTTTTTTAGTTCCCCAAAAGGGACTTCCGGGAGTAGAGTCAGTATTGGGTTAACTCCAAGGGGGGGGGTGTTCCTTAAAGGGGCTTTCGGGGTTCGGTGGTGGATAAAAACCTGAGTTCGATCCCCAGACGTTCGTTTGCAACCCAAATTTAAATACAAAGGGATACTGTCAAATTGTTTTTAAGCTCAGATTGTTTTTTCGTCACTGTTCATTTCTTTTTTGCAAATCGACATTGGTTTGTTTTTTTGGTTTTTGTTTTCAAGTAGTGTGCATGTTTGTAAAAAAAAAAAAGGGGAAAAGGTCAATTTTTGCCCATAATCTGGTGTTTTTGGGGGCCGGGCGTCAAGATCTCAGTTTCTCTAGGGGTCAGCTTTTTTGAGGCGGCGCCCATCTCCTCTTCCCGTTTTCCTTTCCCCGGGACCCTAAAGAGGGCATGTGCCCATTTACAGGGGGTGTTGGAACGGGGGAACGCACTGTAGCCAAGCGCGCAAACGGTTTTCCCCCCCAACGGCAACCACACTCAGGGTGCTTAACTTGACAGGGGAAAGGAGGGCTTGACACTGAGCTATCCCGCACATTAAAACCCTACACTGAAAACAGGGATGGCTGTTTTGTGAATGAAAGAAGATGATTTTTGGTTTTTGGGGTTTGTTTACTGACAGGTGCCTGATGCACTTTAGTTTTTCCAATTCAAATGTCATTAAGCGTGGCAGCGAAGTATTTACCGTTAAAATGCAAAGCTATTGAGCGAGGGGCGAAAACCCTTATTTGAATAAAAATTTTTTTAATTGCACTGGAGATGCCAGATATGTTGTGCAAACAGTCAAATTTTCTTAAAAGGGCATTTAAATAAGCGTCAGGTATCATGATAAAGCTATATTTTAAAGGGGAGCATGGGAACATGGCACATGCACTCAGTGTGTGTTGTGTGTGTGTGTTTGGTATATGTGTTTTGTGTGTTATATCTTTTTTATTTTTTTCTTTTATATCGAGGAAATGGAATAAGCACTCAGTGCATTTCACATCCAGCCCCCGTGTGTAAGCACTTTCGTAAACTTTTCATTTTTAAACCCACCACAATGGGTACACTTACAAAAAGGGAACAAAATTTAACGTGGGATTAAACGTTGTGGGCAAGATGTTCTGCCGCTTTGCACACGGTGCCGGGGTTTACAGTCTACCCCGAAGGACATTTTCAAGAAAAGGGTGTTACTTTTTTGTAGACATAGTATTAAAGAAAATGCACATTAAACCCCTTACCTAAAAAACTATTTGAAAGACGCTATTTGACTTCCTTTGTTAAAAGTGTACTGATGCACTTTGTTCCCTCAATTAAAAATGTCAAAAAATTAAGCGTGGCGCGAAGTTTTTCCGTTAAATGCAAAGCATATTGCAAGGGGCAAAAAACCCTACATTTGATGAAACATTTTATTTCACGGAGAGGCCAGATTGTTTGTGCAAACATCAAATTTCTTTCAAAGGGATTTCAAAAAGCGTCAGGTAGCATCAACACGTAATTTTTAAATAGCAGCATGGGCACATAACGCACCCACGCATATGGTTTTGTATGTGTGGTGTGTGTGTGCTGCGCGGGTTTTGGGGTGTGTGTGGTGTGTGTGTTTTTGGTGTGTGTGTTGCGCGCGCGCGGGGGGTGTGGGTTGTGGTGTGTTTTGGGGTGTGTTTTTGTGTTGCTTTGGTTGTGTTTTGTGTGTGTGTGGTGTGTGGTGTGTGGTTGTGGTGGTGTGTGTGGTGTGTTGTGGTGTGGTGGCGAATCATGTTTAAAACTCGCAAATATTTTTGTTGCCCCACACACATTTTTTATTTTTTTCAGTTTGCACATGTGTGTGTGTGTGTTGTGTGTCTGTGTGGTGTGTTGTGTGTGTGTGTGTCTGGTCTGTGTCTGTGCGTGTGTCTGTGTTTTGTTTCTGGGGAGAGAGAAGAAAAGAAAAGGAAAGAGAGAGGAAGGGGGGAACTATGGACCTCAAGAATTTATTCATGATTACGCAAAAATCCTCTACATCATGTGGTTTCTGAACAAATGAATAATTAACTGTAAAAATACACAGGGGTAATAGGGGAAAAACAAACGTAAAACATACCAAGGGTAAAAAAATTCAACAACTAAAAAGCGTTTGAAAAAGCTTAGAAATTTTTTTAAATTTCAAAAAAAAAAATCACAGCGGAAAAAAACTCTAAAAATATCATAAAATATAAATTTATCAGGCGAGGGCCGGGCTAGTTTTTAGAGCGTTCGTTTGCAATCTGACAAGGCATAGGGGGGGGATAATCCCCTGGAGTTAACATCGTCCGCCCCTCCATTTCCCCCCCGAAATCCTTCGATGGGACAAAAGCTGAGGCCCCGCATGGAACGCGGGGGGCAGAGCACTTTCCGTGACTTTAACCATTTCTACCTTTCAAAAAAAAAAGACGAAAATTGTATAAACAAAAGCATACTACCATCGATGCCCCTTCAAGATATCATCTCTGAAGCAAAATATTATGACCTTAATTTGAACAAAATAATGGTCGCATAGAAAAACCGTCACCACTAGTGTACTGGGAGCTAGCCTAGTTTAAGAACGAAAAATAAACTTTTAAGTCTGTTCATGAAAAATGGGGCAAATTCAAAAGGTATTTGAATTACTGCATTTCAGGGTAATAGAATCTGAATACTTAAGGCTGCCCCGGGGATACTTTGCTGAAAAAATCCCGCCTGATATGATAAAAAGCGAACAAGTTCATCTCTATTTTTTCATTACACAAGGACATTTTCCAGCACATCAATTTTGCATTTTGATGTGTTTTATGACCGTTTTTGTGTCACACCCGTCTAAAACTTTATCCATTATGTTTTAAAAAAAAAAAACAAACAAATACGTTTGACGAATTTAAAGGGCCATAAAATTTTGGTTTATAACTAAGCTCAATATCTGTCACTAACAAAACATATGAGGGGTTTTCCTCATTTTTACCAATAAAATTTGATAGCCATTGAGAAGGAGAGAGAAGAGGGAGAGGAGAGAGGGGAGAGAGAAGAGGAGGGAGAGAGAGAAAAAAGAGGGGAGAGAGAGAGAGATAATGACAGTTTCTGTTGGCGCCTATTTTAAAACCCGCAGAACAAATGCTATCCCTGCAGTCTTCTCCATGCAAGGGGAGAGTGTCAGAACAAAGGTTGCCGTATCTTCCATGAAGGACCCAAAAAGCTCGGGTCGTTTTGGGGATTGGTTCCCCGCTAGAGCTCCCCAAGTTCACCGTTGGTGACTTTTTTGTCATGCGACCCTTTCCCCATTATTACGGTAGAAGCATTCCCACTTCGGGGTGGGTAGTTTAACAAACTATTGTTTTTTTTTGCGTTTTTTTTCCCCTTTTCATATCACCCATCTTTTCCCCGTAAAATTTGGCCTACTCTTTTGGGAAAAGGTGGAATGGGTTTTAACAAAGGTTGCATGTTTTCGGTTTGGGCCTCATGTTTTGGTGTCTTTTTAAAGGACTGTCATGGGTGGGGGTCAGTACTGGTGTTAACTCCAGGGAAAAAACCAAAAGAATGGTGGTGGGTCAATCCAGGTACAGATCACGAGCTCAAGGGTCTAAAAACCCCTGGGGGGATCCCTTTTCACTTGGGGGGCTGAAACCAATCTGCTTCATGGCGTAAGCAGGGGTCTGACATCCTGTTACATTATTTCCATTTTTTTTCAATAATGAAATACAAAAATTTGAATGAAAGCCCGGGAATTTAAAAACGCCCTAAGACCATAAGAAAGTTTGACTTCAGTAAAAAAACAAAACAACAAAAAAAAAATAAAGTGGTACAGGCACGTCATAAACATCGGCAAACTAAGATTGTCACACAGGAAAAAGAAAAAAGGGGGAAAAAAGAGAAAAGAAAAAAAAGATGGAAAGACAAAACCAGAAGGGACTTTTTTTTGGGGGGGAACGATTTGCACGGAAAGCAAGGGGGGAGGGGAAGCTGGTTGCAAAATTTTTTCCCCGGTGCCCCCCAAGGTCCAATGGCTACAGAGTGGGAAAAAGGGGGTGAGGATAGAAATTACATTTAAAAAAACAGACAAATAGATACAAAAAAATGGCATGGGCACAGTGTTTACGAAAAAAAAAATTTCTCAGAAAAATCAAGAGAACAAATCTAACTCATGGAACAAAAGAATGAAAAATGGGAAAAAAGTAAAGTGGGGGAACAAAACGCAGAAACATGTATCTCCCCAAAAAATAGAAAACAGCACAAACAAACCTGCCTGACGGCAACAGATAAATAGTAAAAGGTTTAAATAAATTTAAAGAATAACATTGATCACTGGCATTGCCCTACTGCTCTTCACATTTTTCGAGCAGGGGGAAAAACAACAAAAGCCGATTAAAAAATAAATCACGCCCTAATGACTTGATACCCCCCATCCCTCCCTCTCTACCACCAACACACACACACACACACACACACACACACAACACACACACACACACACCCCAAAACACAAACACATATCTAATGAGAACGTACATCACGTGCCTACGTGGGCGCAGACCGATGGAAAAACACAAAACCAGTGGTTCAGTGATGATGCAAAAAG
>JASPKP010007730.1:0-12401 GCA_030674155.1 Stramonita haemastoma
TTTTTTTTCCGGATTGGGTTACAGGAAATTTCGGAAGTTCTTCTTCCTTGAACGCTCAGACAGCAACTTTGTGTCTGCCTATGAGCGAAAAATGCGTCGTGCTGCGGTTAAGCGCCTGAAAAGTCAGGCCCCGCGCATTTGACTTCGGGCAGCGGGGGCTTGGGTTTTCAGAGGGGGATTTCATTCTGTCCCAGTGCTTCCTTTCTTCATGGAGGTTCCGCATGCTTCCCGTACACCGAATTCGCCACAGAGCTCTTGTTGGAATTATTCCGATGATTGTTTGAGTCTGTGGAACCGTTCGCTTTCACAAAAAAAGCGCAGCGCACGCAGTGAGCTGTTCCGTACTGCATGCAGTCTTGCACAGTGGAAAGTCTACAGAGGTGTCAGCGGGCACACAGCCATGACCAAAATACTGCCGCCTTGCAAAACCGATTTAAGGCATGACCAGAAACACAACACAACCGGCTGTGAGACGTTGGACAATGGCCCTCCACAAAAAAGGGGGAAACTGTTTCCCTGCACATTTCCAAACCTTCACCTTTTCCTTCCCGAAGTCTTGGGGCACTCCTGGGATTTGGTAAACCCAGCTTCCTCCTCCTTTCGCGCGCGTGCGGTTTTTCAACTTTTCCCCGTCGCAAGTCGAGGCCAGTCCAGTCCAGTCCCTCGGTCTGTTCATTTGCTGGCTTTGGACTGATCCCCGGTCATAACCTGCCGTCAAACGTCGCTGGGCCACCCCTTCTGATTGCTTCCTCAGTCCCTTGCTCAATGATAAAAGTAGATAAAAAAAATAGAAAATAAAGCATAGAAAATGGGGAAAAAAAAATGAGAAAAAGTAAACCTTTTTAAAAAAACGAGAAATAGAAATAGGACATGGCGTTTAGAAATAAATTTTTAAAACAACAACAAAAAAAAAAAAATTAAACTAAAATAGGGAATAAAACTTGGGGCCAGAGATGAAAGGAGCGCAATCTTGGGGACAGCGATCCTGGTGTCCGTAAACACCACCCCCTACCGTGACTGGTGCCGTAAAACACCACCCCCTACCGTGTCTTGGTTGTAAACACCCCACCTACAGCGATTTTGGTGTCCGTGAACACCACCCCCCTACCTGATCTTGGTGTAAACACCACCCTCAGCGATTTGGTGTCCGTAAACACCACCACCTACATTGATCTTGGTTTGGAAAAATCATATCCTACAAAGGTTTTGAGACAGTGGTCTGAGGGACTGTGGTTTTTTGTACCTTTCACGTTCACGATTTCCTTAGGTCCTTCCTTCCCAGATTTATTCCACGCGGGTCCTTAATCTGGTGAGGGGGTTCTTGTGGGGTATCTGGAGCCCTCTTCTCTGGTGAGTCTGGGATTATCCGGAAGGCCTTTCTCCTCAAACTGGGCCATCGCCTGGAAACTTACTTCATTCAAATGTTTATAACATGTAAGTAAAATTTTATGTAAGAAGTGTGCAGGTAAAGTGGAGGATTTATGCTGCATGTTAGGTAGTGGGTGTTTTAGCTCGTAAAGTCTGAGCAAACTGGTTTGGCTTCTGGTAAAATACTTTGAGTATTAAGTGTGGGTTTTTTTTATTGTAAAGACTATGTGTCTCTTGTCTCTCTGTTTCTGTCTTGTTTCTGTCTCTGTCTCTGTTTCTGTTGTTTTGTCTCTGTCTTTCTTTTTGTGTGTGTTTGCGTGGTACGTGGTGCGTGGGGCGCGCGCGGCGGCGCCGGCGCGCGCGGGTGTGTGTGTGTTGTGTGTGTGTGTGTGTGTGTGGTGTGTGGTGTGTGTGTGTGTGTGCTCGCGTGCGCTTTGATTTGTTTGCTGCTTATTGGTTGAAAGAAGCCCCTTTTTGCTTGGATATTTATTCAGAAAAAAATGTTTTGAGAAGTAGTAGTGTATTGATAACTGAGATTATTTTTGCTAAGTTAACATCAGTACCCGACTCGACTCTTCACAAAAGTTTGGTTGAGACTATAACCAAGGCCCCTCCTGCAAACGCACGCGGAACTCTTGCGCCAGGTTAAAATGTTCCGTTTTGAGAAAGGTAGGCCATGGCATTCGGCAGGAACAGATGAAAAAATCTCAAGAAACGCCGCACACTGATGTCATGTGTAGACATCATCCCCGGAGTCGGAATGTAGCTGTTTTAAAGTGGGTAACGTGTCATATGCTAAATCTCGCCATTTGGGGTTTTGGGAAAGGTCGAGCTGATGAACAGGGAAAAAAAGTAACGAAATCAAATTAATTCAAAACCAAGCCAATAAAACAAGTAAGGTTTTCAGTCTTATGATGACGACTTTCCCGCTTTCAGGGGCTGTTTAGTCGGGAAAACCAGTGCCTGCCTGACCTGACCTGACCTGACCTGGGCATGTGTTTGGGAAAAGCCCTCATGACCTCCTGTTCAAAAAGGGAGAGATCAGTATCAGCAAGTCCCCTAACCAAGATGGTGTTTAGGGGAGAGAAAACATGGGTTAGGCAGTTGGTCGACTTTCTTCAAGCCGTGTGTCTGACTTTGCCGTTCGAATAGCAGAAAAGTACTTGCTAAGGTACCAGTCAGAAACCTCTACCCGTACAGGTTCCAGTCGAAACATTGTCCAAAAAGGTTTCCAGTCAGAAACATGTGTACAGGTCCAGTCAGAAAACTGTGCTACAGGTTCCAGTCAGAAAATGGCTACAGGTTCCAGTCGGAAATGTGTACAGGTTCCAGCAGAAACATGTGTTCGGTTCCTTGAAACGTGCTAAGTTCCAGTAAGAAACTAATGCAACTTGGGGGGTAAAACTGAATACAAAGAAATGTTTCACACTGCAATTGGGGTAAAACAGTGACAGACAACGGAATGCGAAAAAAAAGAAAAAGAAATTTTCAAGACGATTCCAGATTCGTAAGGAGCGTAGTGAAGAAAGAAAAAAGAGGGAGGTAACCAGGTAACAAAATTTCCCGATTCTTGATTGATTCCCTTTAATTCCTCTTGGGATGGGAAAATTTCAGAAAACAAAAGAATATTTTTTGTAAGTTTTTTTTTCCTACATCAAATCAGGAATGAAGTATTCCATATTTTTTGTTGAATTTTTGGGAGTGTGGATCCGGGGTTTTTTCTTTTTTTTTTCATTCTTAAAAAATGAATTGGTTGAAAAACAGTGTCCTCACATACCCCAATGTTGCCTGTAAGACCGAAATCTTTTTTTTATATTTATTTTTTATTTATTTTTTTTACTGAGTTTGTACCCATTTTCTTTTTTTTAACAATCGGACTTGATAATTATTTAGCTAGGAAATTACGCTAATCTTCAATATTCGTTGTAGAAATGGCAATAATCTGTGATGCCTTTTTGATTGAGTCTTTTTGTTGTTTATGATTGGATAAGTTTTTGTTCGATTGTTTGTCGTAATGCCCATCAATCCTTGGAAGGATTTTGTGATTTAAAAAAAAAGTTTTTTTTGTTTTCTTTTTAGAAAATGCACAAACATGGATGGATGGGTGCAGGTGCTTATTATTTTGTTGTAGCAGCAGTGGTAGAAGTAGAAAGAGGGAGAGAGAGAGAGAGAGAGAGAGAGGAGAGAGAGAGAGGGAGAGAGGAGAGGGAGAGAGGAGAGAGGAGAGAGGAGAGAGAGAGAGAAGAGAGGGGAGGAGAGAGAGTTTATGATAGAAGAATCAAGTTTTACAGTAATGTGAACAAGTATATAAGATAATCCACCATGGATAATATAATTGTTCCAAGCTGCGATGTAGTGAAAAAGAAAAACACAATAACCTTTAATGTCAGTTTTTTTTAAGTGAGAAATTTCTGTCGGCTTTATGGAAAATAAGCATTGGAGAGGAGGAGAGAGGAGAGAGAGAGGTGAGAGAGAGAGAGAGAGAGAGAGAGAGAGAGAGAGAGAGGAGGAGAGAGAGAGGAGAGAGAGCGAGAGAGAGAGATGTGTGTGTGCGTGTGTGTGTGTGTGTGTGTGTGTGTGTGTGCGTGCGTGCGTGCGTGTGTGTGTGTGTGTGTGTGTGTGTGTGTGTGTGTGTGTGTGTGTGTGTGTGTGTGTGTGTGTGTGTTGTGTAGGTGTGTGTGTATAGAAAGGGGGTGGTATGGTAGTAAGTAGGAGACATAACTTTTGGTACATGTATTTTAAGGGAAAGGGGGTTTGGGAGAACAGGTAGGTACGTAATGGTTATTCTTTGAATGAGTTGGGATAGAAAAAAGGGACTAGCTGATAGTTTTTGTTCACGGGGTTATTTTTTTGGCGTATTCTTAAAAAACAAAACAACAACAACAAATTTTTCGCATGGTTTTTGGGGGGAGTAATCCATTCTTTCAAAATTATCGGAGTTTTTTTGGGCGTATTTTCTTTTTAAATAAGAAAACTTGTTCAAAAGTGTCGGCTATGAAGTCCATTTGCTTAGGGCGTAATGGTTTCTTTTTAAAGGGAGAAAACGTGTTAAAAAAATGTCAGATATATAGTCCGTTTGCCCATAACTGAATTGGAATTTTCTTAGCAAAAACCCGAACACTGAAGCCAAAACAAAAACCCTAGGTGTTGATAGGAGTGGTCATTAGAGTAATTTGTTAACACTTCGTGGTTCCTGGCTAGGCTAAAATTTTTAATCCAGGGATACCATAGTGTCTACCTGTTCTTGTGTCCGCATGCATGCATGCAGACAGACCAGCCAAACGGACTGACAACCCTTACCCCAATATTAATCTTTAACATTAACCCTAACCCTTTACAACTAAACCCTTTTCAGTTACTCTAACCCTGGCCCCCCCATTTTGAACACAAATGGCAGGTAGATTCCTTGGTACATGCTGACACTCTGGCAAAACATTTGTTTTCCAGGAGTTGGGGGTGGTTTTAGAATCTCTTCTTCATCCTTAACGCGCAGACAGCAAACATTGTATATGAGCGAAAATGCGTGGCGGTGCCTTTAAGCCCCTACCTTTAAGCCCATGAAGTCCGGCCTAGTGCATCGACTTCAGCATGGGAGACGATTTTTTTTATTTTAATCTTGAAAAAAGGCAGGAGAATAGACAAAGAAAGCAGAAAATAGACAAGGAGTGACGGGAAGAAAAGCAACAAGGCAGAAAGAAAGAAGGGATAAAAAAGAGGGAAATCCTAGCAAAAGTTTCCAGAAGGTGGGGATACTATTTACACAGAGAGCACCCCCCACCTCCTTCCTATCCCTATTCCGTGGCCACGAAGTATTATAGGACATGTGGTGTTTAACATAAGTGGTAAAAGTATGTTTAGGTCAGTAAGAATGAAGACCGGGGTGTGTATTGTGTGTGTGTGTGTGTGTGTGTGTGTGTGTGTGTGTGTGTGTGTGTGTGTGTGTGTGTGTGTGTGTGTGTGTGTGTGTTTTTCTAAGTGGAAAAGGCAGTTAGGGATATCATAATTGCTATTTGTTAGTTTTGGATGATGTTTGGTGTATGAGCAACCAGTGGTGTCTTAAGTGGATTTTTGTTGGTTTTTTGTTGTGATGGTGGTTTTGGTTTTAAAATTTTTTTTTCACTATGTTGATTTAGATATAAGATCAAAATGATCTTGCCTATGACTATCACAAAAATGGCAATAGTGTGTTGTTGTTTTTTTAAATCTATGCAGGAGGCAAAAATAGTAATTAGCATATTGCTGTAAATTTTACGTTATACACTTTATGTGAAGAAAATGAAGGAACATGAGTGTATGCTTGTACATTTCTAAAAGGAGGTTTATGAAGTGAAACAAGACTGTCGATGTAGTAGTGTGTAAAGGTAGAGACCTGAGCACATGTTTGCATGCACAGTGCCCATGACTTCTTACCTCCCCCTATCCACACGCACAGTCACTTATTCTCTCCCCTATATCACACACATTGTCATCACTTATTATCTAAACACTGGCATAGTGTTTATATAAAATGCTTGAAAGGTTGTCTTTTAGTTACTTGAGGTGAGAAGGAGGAGGAGGGGGGAGAGGAGGAGGAGGAAGGTTATAAGAATGTTTAGCAGGAATGATAATGTTCACATCTGTATGAATTTGGAGGGAGGGGGGAGTGGTTACAGAGAGACTGTTTTTCCGACCTGTTTTGGTTTCTTTTATTGCAAGAAATACACCAGTACTTTTTTTTTTTTAAGAGTTGTAAGTAGCATGCTAAGTTGGGTTGTTGATTTTGTTTTTTTCAATGCAAGAACTACACAAGTCCTTTGTTGTTGGTTTTTTTTTTTTTAAGTGTTGTAGAAGCATATCAATTTGGGTTTTTGATTTTGTTTTTTTAAAGCAAGAAATACACTACTCCTGTGTTTTTTTTTGGTTTTTTTTTTTTAAAGTCTTGCCAGTAGCATGTTAAGTTGGGTTGTTGATTTTGTTTTTTAATACAAGAAATGCACTAGTCCTTTGTTGTTGTTTTTTTTAAAATGTTACAGTAGAATGTTAAGTTGGGTTGATGATGTTTTTTCAATGCAAGAAAAACACTAGTCTTTTGCTGTTTTTTTTTTAGAAACTGTTGCAAGTAACATGTTAAGTTATGTTGTTGATTTTTTTTTTAAATGCAAGAAATACACTAGTCCTTTGTTGATGTTTTTTTTTTAAAAAAAAAAGTTTTGGAGTAGCATGTTTAGTTGGGTTGTTGATTTTGTTTTTTTAATGCAAGAAATGCACTAGTCCTTTGTTTTTTTGTTTTCTTTAAAGTGTTGCCAGTAGCATGTTAAGTTGGGCTGTTGATTTTGTTTTTTTAATGCAAGAAATACACTAGTCCTTTGTTGTTGCTTTTTTTTAAAAAAAATGTTGGAGTAGTATGTTAAGTTGGGTTGTTGATTTACTTTTTTTAATGCAACAAATACACTAGTCCTTTGCTGTTTTTTTTTTTTAAACTGTTGCAAGTAACATGTTAAGTTATGTTGTTGATTTTGTATTTTTAAAGCAAGAAATACCACTTGTCCTTTGTTGTTGTATTTTTTTTAAAGTGTTGGAGTAGCATGTTTAGTTGGGTTATTGATTTTGTTTTTTTAAGGGAAGAAATACACTAGTCCTTTGTTTTTTTTGTTTTTTAAAGTGTTGCCAGTAGCATGTTAAGTTGGGCTGTTGATTTGTTTTTTTAATGCAAGAAATGCACTAGTCCTTTTTTTTTTTTTTTTTTTTTTTTTAAGTGTTGTCAGTATCATGTTAAGTTGGGTTTTTTTTTTTTTTAATTAATGCAAGAAATGTACTAGTCCTTAGTTTTTTTTTTTTTTTTAAGTGTTCAAGTAGCATGTTAAGTTGGGTTATTGATTTTTTTTTTAAAAATGGAAGAAATACACTAGTCCTTTGTTTGTTTTCTTTAAAGTGTTGCGAGTAGCATGTTAAGTTCGGTTGTTGATTTTGTTTTTTTAAGGGAAGAAATACACTAGTCCTTTTTTTTTTTTTTTATGTTTTGCAAGTAGCATATTAAGTTGGGTTGTTGATTTTTTAATGCAAGAAATACACTAGTCCTTTGTTGGTTTTTTTTAAAAAGTGTTGCAAGTAGCATATTAAGTTGGGTTGTTGGTTTTTTAATGCAAAAAATACACTGGTTCTTTGCTTTTTTTTTATTCTTATTTTTTTTTTAAAACTTTTGCCAGTAGCATGTTTAGTTGGGTTCTTGATTTTGTTTATTTAATGCAAGAAATTCACTAGTCCTTTGTTGTTGTTTTTTTTTTTTTTAAAGTGACGGAGTAGCATGTTAAACTGGGTTGTTGATTTTTTTTAATGGAAGAAATGCACTGGTCCTTTGTTGTTTATCTTTTTAAAAAGTATTGCCAGTGATATGTTAAGTTCAGTTGTTGATTTTTTGTTTTTTCAAACCAAGAATGCACTAGTCTTTTGTTGTTAGTTTATTTTTTAAAGTGTTGGGAGTAGCATGATAAGTTGGGTTGTTGATTTTGTTATTTTAATCAAGAAATACACTAGTCCTTTGTTTTTGTGTTTTTTTTTAAAGTTTTGCAAGTAGCATGTTAAGCTGGGTTGTTGATTTTGTTTTTAATGCAAGAAATGCACTATTCCTTTGTAATTTTTTTTTTAAAATTGTTGCCAGTAGTCTAAGTTGGGTTGATTTTGTTTTTAATGCAAAAAATACACTAGTCCTTTGACTTTTTTGTTTTTTTAAGCGTAGCAAGTAGCATGTTAAGTTGGGTTGTTGATTTTGTTTTTTGATGCAGGAAATACACTAGTTCTTTGTTGTTGTTTTTCTTTAAAGTGTTGCCAGTAGCATGTTAGGTTGGGTTGTTGATTTTGTTTTTTTAATGCAAGAAATACACTAGTCCTTTGTTGTTGTTTTTTAAAGTGTTGCCAGTACCATGTTAAGTTGGTGTTGTTGATTTTGTCTTTTTAATGCAAGAAATAGGCTAGTGTTTTGTTGTTGTAGTGGGGTTTTTTGTTCTTTTTTATTTTATTATTTTATTTTTTTTTTAAAGTTTTGCAAGTAGTGTGTTAAGTTTGGTTGTTGATTTTTTTAAATGCAAGAAATGCACTAGTCCTTTGTTATTAGTTTATTTCGAAGTGTTGCGAGTAGCCTGCTGAGATGGGTTGTTGATTTTTGTTTAATGTAAGAAATGCACTAGTCCTTTGTTGTTGCGTTTTTTTTAAAGTGTTGCCAGTAGCATGTTAAGTTAGGTTGATTTTGTTTTTTAATGCAAGAAAAGCACCAGTTCTTTGTTGTTGTTTTTTTAAGTGTTGCAAGTAGTATGTTTACTTTGTTTTTTTTTAATGCAAGAAATACACTAGTCCTTTGTTTTTTTTTTTTTTTTTTTTTTAAAGTGTTGGAAGTAACATGATAAGTTGGGTTGTTGATTTTGTTTTTTTTAATGCAAGAAATACACTAGTCCTTTGTTGTTGTTGTTTTTTTCAAGTGTTGCGAATAGCATGTTGAGTTGAGTTGTTGATTTTTTTTAATGCAAGAAATGTACTAGTTGTTTTTTTTGTTTTTTTTTTTTAAATGTTGCATGTAGCATGTTAAGTCGACTTTTTGATTTTGTTTTTTTAATGCAAGAAACGCATTAGTGCTTTGTTGTTGATTTTTTTTTAAAGTGTTGCGAATAGCCTGTTAAGTTGTGTTGTTGATTTTGTTTTTAATGCAAGAAATGCACCAGCCCTTTGCACCAGCCCTTTGTTGTTGTTTTTTTTTTAATGCAAGAAATGCACTTGTCCTTTTTATTGGTTTTTTCCAAAGTGTTGTGAGTACCATGTTAAGTTGGGATGTTGATTTTGTTTTTTTAATGCAAGAAATGCACTAGTCCTTTGTTGCTGTTGTTTTTTAAGTGTTGCCAGAAGCAAGTTAAGTTGGGTTGTTGATTTTTTTTTTAAATGCAAGAAATGCACCAGCCCTTTGTTGTTGTTTTTAAGAACTAAGAATTAAACAAATTTGAGCAAGGTCTTTGCTTAGAGTTCTATTTATGACTGACTGACTGTGTTTGAAAGTGCCGAGTATGTGCATGAGATCTGTGATGCATCTGTTTGTCTGTTTGTCTGCCTGCCTGCCTGTCTGTCTCTGTCTCTGTCTCTTTCTCTCTTTCTTTCTTTCTTTCTTTCTTTCTCTCTCTGTCTCTCTCTGTCTCTCTGTCTCTCTCTGTCTCTCTCTGTCTCTCTCTGTCTCTCTCTGTCTCTGTCTCTGTTCTCTGTCTCTGTCTCTGTCTCTGTCTCTGTCTCTTCTCTCTCTCTTCTCTCTCTCTCTCTCTCTCTCTCTCTCTCTCTCTCTCTCTCTCTCTCTCTCTCTCTCTCTTCTCTCTCTCTCTCTCTCTCTCTCTCTCTCTCTCTCTCTCTCTCTCTCTCTCTCTCTCTCTCTCTCTCTCTCTTTGTAACACTGCATTGCCAAAACAATGATGGAAAGTAACATGCTTATAAGGGTGCATTTAAAGAAATGACCAAGATTTCACCTTCGTAATTGATAATGTATAGCACAAATAATAATTATGATATTAAGAATTGTATTCAATGATGTAATCTCTTACAATAACACTCTGTGTCGAAGATGGCTATATCGATGATGTTCTCAGCTCAGTCATGTGTGTGTTTGAAGAATATGTTGCATCGCCAGACTGTAACTATATATGTATATATATAAATATATATATATATATATATATATATATATATGTATATGTATTATATATAAATAACCAGTTCTTCCTCCCTCCCTCATTCCCTCCCTCCCTCGCTCCATCCATCCATCCACCTACCCACCCACCCATTCATTCATTCATTCATTTGAAATCAGAGTTTTCACACCTTGAAAAGACCACACTTCATTAAGTAACAGCAACCTTTGATTGTTCCTCCTGATAAAAAGAAACATGGTTGTTAGAAAACGAAGTGCATGCTATTCATGCTATGCTAAGGTGGATCGGTGGTCTAGAGGTAAGGCCCCTGCCTAGAAACCCAAAAGTCCGGGTCGGATGTGTGCGGTGGTTTGATCCCCGTTTAAGCCCGAAAACGTTTCCCCCATTCATTAGACCATGAGTGGTGGTCTGGGTGCTAGTCTTTTGGATGAGAAAATAAACTAAGATCCCGTGTGTGTTATGTAAAATTATTTAGCGCACGTGAAAGAACCCACGGCAACAAGAGAGTTGTCTCTGACCAAAAAAAAAATGTAGAAAGAAAAGCCACCGTGATATGGAAACAAAAACAGTTGCAGACTGGAAACGGTGAAAAAAAAAGGGTGGTGCTGCTCTTGTGGCACACACAGAGACACAGAGACACAGACACACAGACACACAGACAGACACACACAGACACACACAGACACACACAGACACACACAGACACACACAGACACACACACACACACACACACACACACACACACACACACACACACAGGAGACTGGATATAAAAAAACACATGTGTGCTCATTCCATTATCCTCGAAACAAAAAAATAAAAAAAGAACGAAGAATAAACACACACACACACACACACAACACACACACACCCACACACACACACACACACACACACACACACACACACACACACACACACACACACACACACACACACACACACACACAGCACACCGAGAGATCTGCCGACTTAAAATTAGTATGAATAACTAAGTAAATGATAATAATAATAATAATAATAATAATAATAATAATAATAATAATAATAATGATGATGATGATGATGATGATGATGATGATGATGATGATGATGATGATGATATAATAATAATAATAATAATAATAATAATAATAATAATAATGATGATGATGATGATGATGATGATGATGATGATGATGATGATGATGACGATGATGATGATGATGATGATAATGATAATAAATGGTATTTATATAGCGCTATATCCTGCAAAAACAAATCAAACTGCTTGCATTCAACCAATTCTTACAACTAAAATAAATAGATAAATAAATGAATAAATAGATGAATAAATAAATAAAATTCCTTGATATTTTGAATGAAACAATACACGGAAAATACTTATTCTTCAAGCAAAAATATCACAGACGTCCTTCAGCATCTATGTTTGGCTGTTGATAAATGTCAAGAGCGCGTTTCCATATTATACGAAAGTTTCTTTCTTTCTTTTTTTGTTTATAGACTGCATTGAACTGACAGGAGAAAGTGTTTAAAATAAGTTTCTAAATATTCAGTTGTCTGTCTTGATAAGGGTTATTTTATATAAAGAGAGAGAGAGAGAGAGAGAGAGAGAGAGAGAGAGAGAGAGAGAGAGAGAGAGAGAGAGAGAGAGAGAGAGAGAGAGAGAGAGAGAGAGAGAGAGAGAGAAGGAGAGAGAGAGAGAGAGAGAGAGAGAGAGAGAGAGAGAGAGAGAGAGAGAGAGAGAGAGAGAGAGAGAGAGAGAGAGAGAGAGAGAGAGAGAGAGAGAGAGAGAGAGAGAGAGAAGAGAAGAGAGAGAGAGAGAGAAGAGAGAGAAGAGAGAGAGAGAGAAAGAGAGAGAGAGAGAGAGATCAAATCAAATGAAATGAAATCAAACCAAACCAAATCAAATGAAATTTTTTTATTATTTCGCGGATGATTCAGCACTCATGTGATGTTTACATCCAGTCCCCGAAGAAAACAAGAGAGAGAGAGAGAGAAGAGAGAGAGGAGAGAGAGAGAGAGAGAGAGAGAGAGAGAGAGAGAGAGAGAGAGAGAGAGAGAGAGAGAGAGAGAGAGAGAGAGAGAGAGAGAGAGAGAGAGAGAGAGAGAGAGAGAGAGAGATTACAGTATATGCTCTTGTTTAATAGTAATTATCTGTGAAACGATTCATTGTTATCTATCTTGTGATAAATGGTGAAAATAAAATGTATAACTTTTGAAAACAAATCTCTTTATCTGCTTATTTGTCAGTCATTGTGTCTGTGTGTGTCTCTGTCTCTTTGTCTCTGACTGTTTGTCTCTGTCTCTCTCTAGTGTTTTTGTTTTTGATAGTCCCTAATCAGGACAAGGGCCGGATGAAATAAGATATGTGA
>JASPKP010007731.1:10000-12401 GCA_030674155.1 Stramonita haemastoma
TTTCATCTATGTTGACATTTACATCCAATCCTTTTTGATGATGATAATTTTTTTTTAATTTGTTCTTGTCTATCAGTTCTAAATTAATTCCCAATCAGTCAAGTCAAGTCAAGTCAAGTCAAAAACACTTTTATCATCCCTGAAGGGCAATTACAATACCTGCCTGTAAAATGTTCCATGTTGTGCAGTTGAGCTACACATTTCTCTCCCGTTAAGGACACTACTCTTGTTCGAGACAACTAAACCTCTGACGCTGTCTCAGTATCCTGCTAGCTGCTCATTCACAGCCCCTCACTCCATCTCAGCACACAGCCTCCTCAGTCTCCCCCACCACCATCCATCTGTCTACCCTACAAGTGGTCTCATCGCCTCCCCCCTCCACCCCCCTACCTCCCTCCCCTCTCCATCTCTCTCTCACTCTAGGTCTCTGTCTCTCTATCTTCCCAGTTTGTTTAGATAGGCCTTAGGCCTACCGGATTTTAAGCAGGCCCTGCCAGAGCAGCACTTCAGACCACGCTAGGCTAATATAGCTTCATCTGTGCGCAAAAAGAAGGAGAGGTTGTTTGTGTGTATATATATTTAGCCTACATGTATACAGTTGTGTGTCTTTCACGGATGCTCTAAGAAAGAAAGGTCTCCCCAGCAAGGCTAGGCTAGTAGTGGGCCCCTTATTAGTGTGTTATTTTTGTTCTGGAGACAGACAGACAGGCACTGACGCAGTTTCTGGTGTGCTGAGGATTTTTGTTTTCAAAAACATAGTGTGTTGTATTCAGACAAGGCCGTCTCTGGTGCGGTGAGAATTTTGTTTTTTAAACAAAACCGTGTGTTGTATTCAGACAAGGCAGTCTCTGGTTTGCTGAGGATTTTGTTGTTGTTGTTGTTGTTTTGTTTTTTCTGTTTAAAAAAACCCAACGTGTGTTGTATTCATTCAGACCTGTAACTGGAAGAGAAAAAAAGAGAGCCCCGATACCGCTATCATCATCAACGGAAGGTGGGTACCAAACTAAACCAAACATCTACAATTCCTTTTTCACGTAAAGAAAAATCAATTTTGTTTTTAGGCTTGCAGCAGTGACAACAGACAGCCGTGTGAACGACGGTTTTTGTTTATAATAATCAATAACTGTAAAGGAGAACAGGTACTTTGATCTCTCTCTCTCTCTCTCTCTCTCTCCTCTCCTCCCCCCCCCCCTCCTCTCTCTCTCTCTCTCTCTCTCTCTTCTCTCTCTCTCTCTCTTCTCTCTCTCTCTCTCTCTCTCTCCTCTCTCTCTCCTGTGTCTATCTTCCATCTATCTATCTATCTATCTATCTATCTATCTATCTATCTGTCTGTCTATCTATCTATCTATCTATCTATCTATCTATCTATCTGTCTATCTATCTATCTATCTATCTATCTATCTATCTATCTATCTATCTATCTATCTATCTATCCCTTAGTCTGGCGACGGTGGGGGCACCCTTGAAGACTGACAACCAGTTCCCTCCATTCCTCTCTCTGTTCTGCCTTTCTCAAAATTTTTGTTGAATTCTAGGACTGTCCATTCCGCTGATGTTGTTCTCCCATCTCTGCCTTGGTCTGCCTCTTTTTCTTCCTTGGACAGGCATATAAGATTAAATAATGCATTTATAGGATTGTAGAATTTGTAGGATTTTCAAATTATTACATGTTGCAACGTTTAAGATTGTTTTATTTTTTAATTTCACACACACACACACACACACACACACACACACACACCCCAAAACACCAAAAACCCACACACACAACACACAACACACACATATCACAACGTAGAATAGTTCTTTAATAAATTAAGGTTTTTTTTTTTTTTTCAAGGGAAAGGGGTCTACAGAGAGAAGAGAGAGGAAGAGAGGAGAGAGAGAGAGAGAGAAGAGAAAAGGAGAGAGAGAGAGAGGAGAGAGAAGAGAGGAGAGAAGAGAAGAAACTCTGAAATCGTTAAATTTCGCATGGGCCTTTGGCTACAATCCTTTAAAAAGTACGAGAGGGAAAGGGGAAAATAAAAATTTAAAACATAAATTCCACATCCCGGGAAACGAAAAGTAACCCCCCTCATTTTTTTCATATCATAAAGAAGAAGTGCTGATAGACGAAAAAAAGCGATACATACAGCACAGTTTAATTTCTTTTAATTTTTATTTCCTCGCTTCTTAAAGACCCAAGAATCCAAACCCCCCACCCAAAAACAAAATGTATGCTCCACCAAATAAGAAATTTGCATTGCACCAGAGGTCAATTTTTTTTTTTTTGACATGCTTAAAACGCAATAACGGCTAGCAATCAAATAAAAAAAAAAACCCAGTTTTAAAATCTGCATTGAAAGAAAAGTTTTTACAAGTTGAAATGAAGACTGCAGGAAATGACAAAAAAAATGAAAAA
>JASPKP010007732.1:5000-12398 GCA_030674155.1 Stramonita haemastoma
TGCCCTTGCTTTACTGATGCGGGTTCTGACGTCTGTGTCTGTTCCTCCCTGTGTGTCCACGATGCTGCTGAGGTATGTGAAGCTTTCCACCTCTTCCAGTGCTTCTCCTTTGACTGTGATGGGTGTTGCATTGGCTGCATTTGTCTTGAGTACCTTGCTCTTTCCTCTGTTGATGTTGAGGCCCAGTTTAGCTGAGTTCTCCACAACGATGTTGGTCTTTTCCTGCATCTGTTGCTGGGTGTGGGAGAGAAGGGCCAGGTCATCCGCAAAGTCAAGGTCGTCTAGCTGTTTCCAAGGTGTCCATTGGATGCCATTACGTTTCTGGTCCGTTGAGGTTTTCATGACCCAGTCGATGGCCAGCAGGAACAGGAAAGGAGATAGTAAGCATCCTTGCCTTACTCCGGTATCTACTTCAAAGGCGTCGGTGAGCTGTCTGCCATGAACTATTCTGCAGGTCATTCCTTCATATGATTTCCTGATGATGTTGGTGATTTTCTCTGGCACTCCATAGTGTCTCAGTAGTCTCCAGAGGGTCTGTCTGTCAACACTGTCAAAAGCCTTCTCATAGTCTATGAAGTTGATGTATAGTGGCGAATTCCATTCCAGGGACTGTTCCAGGATGATGCGCAGTGTTGCAATCTGATCCGTGCATGATCTTTCCTTTCGGAAGCCAGCTTGTTGGTCACGGAGATGCGGGTCTACTGCGTCCTTCATCCGGTTCAGCAGGATGTGGTTAAACACCTTTCCTGGGATGGACAACAGCGTTATCCCTCTGTAGTTGGAGCAGGAACTGAGGTCGCCTTTCTTGGGGAGTTTGATGAGGTAACCCTCTTTCCATTCTGTTGGTATTTCTTCTTCCTCCCAGATCTTGCCGAAGAGCGGGTAGAGGAGCTCCACACTGGTCTCGACGTCGGCTTTCAGGGCTTCTGCTGGGATGCTGTCAGGTCCTGCAGACTTACCATTCCTCAATTGCTTGATGGCGCTGCGGATCTCTTCCTTTGTGGGAGCACTACACTTGATCGGCAGGTCGTTTGCGGCTGTCGGTATCTCTGGTGGGTTTGTAGGTGCTGGTCTGTTGAGCAACTCCTTGAAGTGCTCAATCCACCTGTTCTTCTGTCCTTCGTCATCAGCTATTACTCCTCCGTTCTTGTCTTTTACTGGTCTCTCTGGCTTGGCAAACTTCCCTGATAACTTCTTGATGATGAAGTACAGGTCCTTGGTGCTGTTCTGGTGAGCTGCATCTTCTGCATCTTTTGCCAATGTCTCCAAGTAGTTTTGCTTATCTGCTTTCATGCTTCGCTTTACAACCCTATTTGCTTCTGTGTATTCCTCTTGGGCTTCTGTTTTTGCTGATCGTGTCCTGCTGCTGTTGACGGCTAATTTCTTTTCTCTTCTTTCTTCTATTTTCTCTAGGGTAGCTGCTGAAATCCATTCCTTGTGTGTGAATGATTTGGGGCCCAGTACTTCCTGACATGTTGAGGTCACTGTCTCTCTCACTCTCTGCCACCTCTCTTCTATCGTCTCCTCTTCAAGCAGCTCTCCTAGGACTTGGAACTTGTTGGATAGAGTGACCTTGAACTCTTCTTGCTTCCTGTTGTCCTTCAGCGCCGTGGTGTTGTAACGCTGGCGTTGACTGGATCCCCCCGTCCAATTCCTCTTCAGCTTCTGCTTCAATCGGGCAACAAGTAGATGGTGATCTGAAGCACGTCTGCTCCTCGCTTGACGCGTACATCCTGCAGGGAGCGGCGAAACTTCTTCACGATGCAGATGTGGTCGATCTGGTTCTCCGTTGACAGGTCTGGCGACACCCAAGTTGCCTTGTGTATCCTTCTGTGCGGGAAAACACTTCCTCCGATGACCAGGTTGCTTGTGGCACACAGGTCTGCGAACCTCTCCACGTTGTCGTTCATCTCGCCTAGCCCATGCCGCCCCATGATCTCCTCATATCCCTGGTTGTCACTACCTATCTTGGCATTGAAGTCACCCATTACGATGATGATGTTTCTCTTCGGTCTGTCTTGTATGATGGTCTGCAATCTGTTATAAAAGTCGTCCTTCTCCTCCTCCTCACTGTCGTTCGTTGGGGCGTAGCACTGGATAATGTCCATGTTGATCCTCTTCTTCTTTGTACGGAAAGAGGCTGTCATGATCCTTGGTCTGTGTGCCTCCCACCCGATGAGTGCTCCCTGTGCTGGCTTGGAAAGCATCAGGGCGACTCCCTGGGTGTGTGCAGCATCTTCCTGCTCGTGCCCCGAGAACAGCAGCAGCTCCCCGGAAGTCAGTCGCTTCTGCCCGGAACCAGTCCATCTTGCTTCGCTGATTCCTAGGATGGTGAGGTTGAATTTCCTCATCTCTGCGGCTACTTGCGCTGTCTTCCCCGTCTCGTACATGGTCCTGACGTTCCATGTACCGATGGATGTGGTGGTCCTGGTGGAGATGATGGTCTTCGGTTCGACGGCTTCCAGATGATTCTGGCTTTCACCGCCCGACTTCATACACCTTCCAGCTGGAGGTCCATCCCTCCCCAGGTCCGCGATGTCTGTTAAATTGCTATTTGGCGTTTCTGTAGCTAGAGTTTTTTTTCACAGGGTGGGGTAGCTAACCCTACGCCAAACCCTCCTCCTTTTTCAGCCGGGCTTGGGACCGTCCTAGGCAGAGTTATTCTAACCCTAGGGTCATGTAAATTAGGCTATAAGCCTACTACAGGCCTGTTTGTGTATGTGTCTTGTCTGTTTGGAAAAGGTGTGTCATTTCGACACTTTTGAGCAGATAGATCTAGGCAGGCTGGCTTAATTTTGTCAGGTGATCAGCCATAAGAAAACGCTGTCCCAGTGTGTGTGTGTGTGTGTGTGTGTGTGTGTGTGTGTGTGTGTGTGTGTGTGCCTCTGTGTGTGTGTGCCTCTGTGTGTGTGTGTGTGTGTGTGTGTGCGCGCACATGCAAGCACGCATGCAGCAGAGCTGGCACATGTGTGTGTGTGTGTGTGTGTGTGTGTGTGTGTTGTGTGTGGTGTGTGTGTTGTGTGTGTGCGTGTGTGTGTGTGTGTGTGTGTGTGTGTGTGTGTGGTGCGTGCGCGCGCGCGCGCTGGCGCCTGACAGATGAGATAGATGACAATAGTACTTTGTTTGTTTGTTGTTGTTTTTCTAAAACTTTATCTGCTCAGAAAGAAAACCCAATCCATCTCACCACCAGTGTGTGTGTGTGTGTGTGGGGGGGGGGGGGGGTGCCTGCATGTATGCCTGTGTGCTTTCTTCACTCCTGTACATGTATACACATGTAGGCTACTGGGTTTTTTTTCCCCTTTCAGTTTTACTTTGGTGCTTATGCTTTTAGGGCTTTAGTTTTGGGGTGTTTTTTCTTCCTTCTTTCTTTTCTTTTTCTGTTTTCACCCTTTGCAGCAATGCTATATTTTGGGGTGAGATACACAGGTTGCCCCATGGGAAGGCACTTGAACCGAAGTGCAGGGTTGACAAGTGCTTTAATCTCATCTGTGTTTGTTTGTTTTAGTCGAATTATAGTCCTTTCCAGATTTCTCCGATATCAGGACTGTGGTCAGAAGCCAGAAAGTCGGAGGTCCCACGCTTGGGCAAGTTCTCCCACTTCAGCACCTCGGGACACCCTAAAAATGTTACAATTGTAGAAGCAACGTCATGAGATAAAGCTTATCTGACCATGGTGCAGATAGTGATAGTGTGGCCAAGGTTGTGTGGGAACTAGGGTGCTGGGGAGGGAGGGGGGGGGTGTTAATGTTCTCCTAGGTCAGCTTAAATTAAAAGCAGACCTTCCAATGTCCTCATTTCCTCTGTGTACACACACACACACACACCACACACACACACACACACACACACACACACACACACACACACAACACACACAACACACACACACACACACACACACACACACACACACACACACACACACACACACATGGTTAGATGTAAGAAAAAAATATTGAAATATCCAAAGTGTTCTGTATGATTCCGAGTCACATGTCCTAGTATCAGTTGCAGAAAGTATTTGCCAGTCACCAGTGGGACAGTTACTATAAATTTATGAAGTTTTATAATCTTATCATCATACATTACAATTCTTCATCCTTTCACCTTTCCCCTCATCCCCTTTTTCCGTACATTCTTAATGTGAATGTACCATTGTCTAAATCATCTTGTAGTGAATGGACGTTAAACCAATGAGAAGAAGAAGAAGAACACATACACCACACACACACACACACACACACACACACACACACACACACACACACACACACACACGACACTCTGACACACCACACACACACACACACACACACACACACACACACACACACACACACACACACACACACACACTCACACACTCAAAAATGATGGGGATGAGTAAAATTTCACCAGTAGCCCCAGCCCATCAGACTAGCCTAGTTCAGGGGGACCCCAGAGGTTGACAGGGGAGAGCAGAGAGGAAGGGGGTGGGGGGAGGGGAGAGAAGAGAAGGATATGCCCATGATGACTCCTGATAAAATCATGGCAGACAGCTGAACTAGTCTCTTGGCCTATTGCCAAATAAAGCAATAGGCTGGCTACCAGCAAGTATGCACTACACATAGACTGAAATCGTAAACCAGTATTCAACTTTCAAGCCAGTTTTTTTTTTAATCAAGAGAGACAGATCATAGTTGGTTCTTGCGTAGGCCTATGTATGTAGAGAATTTTTGAAATTCTTAATCTCTTTACTAGAGTCGAAACTAGTGAGATGTGCTTAGTTTGATTTATATTCATGAATAAGGTTTAAAGAACATTTTTAATCTCTTGAAATCTAGACTGACTAGTGTGCTGTACTCTCTGTTTGATTTCTCAGTAAGCTAAAGAATCTAGAGAGGCGAGGTTGTTTCAGTCTGTGAGTAAAGTAAGAAGCAGTTTTGTTGTTGCTGTTGTTGTTGTTGTTAGACAGGTTTGTGGGTTGATTTTTTATTAGCTTGACTCTAGTCATTTTGCTTTGGAGTTAACATCAGTGCCAACTCCATCCCCCCCCCCCCAAAGTCTTTCAAATGAGACTATAAACCGAGGCCCCGTGTGCGAAAGCACGCAGAACATCTTGCACACACGTTAAATCCTGTTCTGCTTTTCGTAAGAGTAGGCCATCATGTGCCAGTGGGGACAGATGACATTTACAAAACTGCATACACACGGGGACTGGATGTAAAAAATGCATATGATTGCTTATTCCATTATCCTTGATATAAAAGAATAAATAATTTTTTTTTAAAAGAATAAATAAAATGATCAAATTCAACAAGAGTCTTTTGAACGAAGAACCATGATGATAGTAAACTTTACCTAAAAAAATTACAATAAGGAATATAATACACATGTACTCATGTATTCATTTCATGATGTAATAATGATGTATGCAGACACCAGTACCTGCATGCTTACATAATCTATTGTCATCATCACTATCATTGTAATTGTTATCATTATATCATGTATTGCTATCATTGACATGGTTGTTTTCATCATCATCATCATCAACAGCAGCAGCAGCATTGCCATCATCAAAGACATCATCATTAACTTAAGCTCATTACCATCATTATCATTGTGTTTGTTATCGTGATTATTGTGTTCATTATCATTATCGTAGCATTCATTCTGATTGTGTGTCTTTTTCGCATTGTGTTTATTATCAATTAATAATTATCATCATCATCATTTTAATCGTCAGTGTGTTCATTTTCATCAGTGTGTTCATTGTCATTATCATTACCATTATCATTGTGTACACTATCAAATTATCATTGTGTTAATTACTATCATTGTGTTCATTATCATTTGTATTGTGTTCATTGTCATCATCGTCATTATGTTTATTATCATTGTGTTTACTATCATTATCATTGTGTTCATTATCATCATCATTTTGCTCAGTATCATTATTGTGCTCAGTATCATCATTGTGCTCATTATCAATGTGTTCATCATCATCATCATCATCATCATCATCATCATCATCATCATCATCATCGTCATCGTCATCATCATCATCATCATCATTTTTTTATCGTGGTGTTCATTATTATGATGATTATCTTTCCCTCATTTCAGTCCAAAGAAGCAAGAGTGTTGGTTCAGACAGAGGGAAGGAAGGAAGGAAGGAAGGAAAGAAGGAAGACAGAAGACAGACAGACAGACACCAAGTGAAGGGCACATCCCATCGCCATGGATATCTTGAGCTGGTTCTCTGTCACCATTGTGCTGGCAGTCACAGCTCTCTCGCTGCTCATCTATTTCATCTGGTGAGTTGTTTTCATGCACACACATGCATCCATGCATCCGTGCGCACACCCAGACATGCACACGCATGCACGCACGCACGCATGCATGCATGCACTCGTACACACTCATGCGCTTCACCAACACACACACACATGCATGCACGCACACACACACACACAGTGAGACACACAAAAGTTATACAAATATGTGTGTGTACACATCTGGAGCTCTCCTCTCTTTTCATCAACACACCACACACACACACACACACACACACACACACACACACACACACACACACACCCCCAACACAAAAAAAAACACACAACACAACACCACAACCAAAACCCACCAAAAAGCCCAAACAACACAAACCACAACACAGCACAAAAAAACACAAACCCCAAAACACCACACAACAAAAACACCACACACACAACACCACACACACACCAAAACACACAAACAAAACACCACACACACACCACACACACAACCAAACCAAAACCACACACACACACACACACCACACACACACACACACGACACACACACACACGAGGATAGCATGTATCCATGGAATATATGTGTGTACATCACAAAGTAAAATGAAAATAATTTTCCTTCTGACAGGCAAACAGGGAGACACTCAAGATGTTTTGAGGGTGGGCCTGCAAAACGCCCCCGGAATTTTTTCACTCCCAATAAAAGGACCGTTGCAAAACTGGCAAGTCCCTTTGCGTAATTTTTATTACTATAAAAACCTTTTTTTGAGATTTATAAACTTTTTATTGTCTCAATTTCTTTAAATTTTTTTTGGGAATTAAACCCGAGGGCCCATGTGCCCCAAACACCCCCAAACATCTTGCACACATATTAAAAGCCATTTTTCCCTTTTGCAGGAGGAGGCCATTTCAAGCTGGGAGGAAATCACACTTAAAACGCATGCACCACCGATCACCTCGCACCACGCACGCACGCACACACACACACCACCACACATTTAAATCCTGCTCGCTTTTCAGAAGAGTAGGCCCCTTGTGTTGCCAGTGGGAACAGATACAAAATTTACAAAACGATACAGCAGGACTGGGGTGAAAAAAAAGAAAATCAGTGTGA
>JASPKP010000773.1:0-2500 GCA_030674155.1 Stramonita haemastoma
CGTCTATATAAACATATCCATGTATAACATATTATTATATATTGATTATTATAATTATCATTATATTATTAATATTATTATTATAATTATTATATATATTATTATTATTATTATTATTATTATAAACATGGCAGTCTCATTATAAACATGGCAGTCTCATTATAAGCATGGCAGTCTCATTATAAGCAGGCATGGCAGTCTCATTATAAGCATGGCAGTCTCATTATAACACGGCAGTCTCATTATAAGCATGGCATGGCAGCTCTCATTATAAGCATGGCAGTCTCATTATAACATGGCAGTCTCATTATAAACATGGCATGGCAGTCTCATTATAAGCATGCATGGCAGTCTCATTATAAGCATGGCAGTCTCATTATAAGCATGGCATGGCAGTCTCATTATAAGCATGGCAGTCTCATTATAAACATGGCAGTCTCATTATAAGCATGGCAGTCTCATTATAAGCATGGCAGTCTCATTATAACATGGCAGTCTCATTATAACATGGCAGTCTCATTGTAAGCATGGCAGTCTCATTATAAGCATGGCAGTCTCATTGTAAGCATGGCAGTCTCATTATAAGCATGGCAGTCTCATTATAAACATGGCAGTCTCTTATAACATGCATGGCAGTCTCATTATAACATGGCATGGCAGTCTCATATAAACATGGCAGTCTCATTATAAACATGGCAGTCTCATTATAAACATGGCAGTCTCATTATAACATGGCAGTCTCATTATAAACATGGCATGGCAGTCTCATTTAAGCATGGCAGTCTCATTATAAGCATGGCAGTCTCATTATAACATGGCAGTCTCATTATAAGCATGCATGGCAGTCTCATTATAAGCATGGCATGGCAGTCTCATTATAAACATGGCAGTCTCATTATAAACATGGCAGTCTCATACAAGCATGGCAGTCTCATTATAACACTGGCAGTCTCATTATAACATGGCAGTCTCATTATAAACATGGCAGTCTCATTATAAACATGGCAGTCTCATTAAACATGGCAGTCTCATATAAGCATGGCAGTCTCATTATAAGCATGGTAGTCTCATTATAAACATGGCAGTCTCATTATAAACATGGCAGTCTCATTATAAGACATGGCAGTCTCATTATAAACATGGCAGTCTCATTATAGACATGGCAGTCTCATGCACAACTTACCCGACTGTGGGTAGCAAGACATTAATTTTACCCCACAGGTTTTTGTCCTGAACGACTGAATAAGTGGGTATTTTGCAATTTTAACTGCACTGCCTTGTTACCGCTACAACTTGTCTCTGCCCGCCACAACCTTTCCAAACGTCTTCACTGTTAGTTCAAAACAGAGGAGGAAAAAAACCTTACACGATGCTTCTCCTGGGAAACCCACCTGTCCTTCAACTGGAACAACTGTCCTTCACTGGAACACCTGTCCTTCACTGGAACAACTGTCCTTCACTGGAACAACCTGTCCTTCACTGGAACACCTGTCCTTCACTGGAACAACTGTCCTTCACTGGAACAACTGTCCTTCTACTGGAACACCTGTCCTTCACTGGAACACTTGTCCTGTGAACACTAGTCCTTCACTGGAACACTTGTCCTTCACTGGAAACGAACTGTCCTTCACTGGAACACCTGTCCCTGGAACACACTGTGTCCTTCACTGGAACACCTGTCCTTCACTGGAACACTTGTCCTTCACTGGAAACACCTTGTGCTCCTGGAACACTTGTCCTTCACTGGAACACCTGTCCTTCACTGGAACACTTGTCCTTCACTGGAACACTTGTCCTTCACTGGAACATCTTTCCTTCCACTGGAACACGTGTTTCCGGAATCGATCCTTCACACACATAAAGTAACAATGGTGGGGGACGGGATAGCCTAGTGGTCAGAACATTGCTCTCGCACTTTGACGCCCCGGGTTCGATTCGAGGGGATTTTTCCTCAGGAGTTAACATCAGTGCTGACTCCATTCTCCACAAATTTCCTTCCGATGAGACTCTAAACTGAGGCCCCGTGTGCGAACGCACGCAGACCATCTTGCGCACGCGTTAAATCCTGTTCCGCTTTTCGTAAGAGTAGGCCATCGTGTGCCGGTGGGAACAGATAACACGATTTATAAAACTGCATACACACGGGGACTGGATGTAAAAAAAGCACATAAGTGCTTATTCCATTATCCTTGATATGAAATAATAAAATAAAATAAATAAAAATATAAAACAATATGATCTGCAGGAAATATTCCCCTAAATCGCTATTCTAGTAGTAGGCACCCATCAGTCTCGGAAGACTATGGAGTTGCGCTCTAATCTTTAGAGCGCAAAGCCTGGGCAAGTATGTATGGAGGGCAAGCTGTTACCCATGCAGCAGACCCCCCCTCTCCACGCCACTGGAATGATCCATTGGGAAGGCAATGACCAATACGAATGGTTCCAGTACCGTCGCAGGAGCCACGAACGTTGCCATATACCTACACTCTATACACTGGTC
>JASPKP010000773.1:7500-10000 GCA_030674155.1 Stramonita haemastoma
GTCAGTGAGCCAGTCCAGCATCCTGGACTCTCTCAGGAGAGTTTCAGTGGGGGAACATCCCATGAGAGCGGAGTGGCCTCACGTGATAAAAGGAAGCCTGCTAATTCTGGAGCCTCTGTCTCCAAGAAATAGGACATTGGCCGGGCCACAGGAAGAATATCCACATATAAAGATAATAAAAACCAACTTTGTGGCTTGATTGATGAACCCAAAGAGAAGCCGCAACAACTATTTGTAAATAGTGTACAAAAACAACATATTGATTTTCTAAATTATAATGTTAATGGCTTATTACAAAAATTAGAAAATAAAGATTTTGTTAACTTTCTTGTGCTACATGATTTTATATGTTTAACAGAAACGTTTATTAGTTTTGATTTTGAATCACCACTTTTCAATGATTTTGTTTTATTTACATCAAAGGCCAAGAAGTTGTCGCAACAAGGCCGATATTCTGGAGGAGTGATTGTTATGGTGAGAAAGAGGTATGCCTGCTATGTTGATAAGGTTGATGTAAAATATGATAATATAGTTGTGCTTAATATTCAAAAAGATTTGTTACAAACTGATAAAGATGTACGGCTAATTTGTACTTACATACCTCCATATGATTCTATGTTTTGGAAACATCACCAAAATGGCTATGGTATGGAAATGTTTAGAGCAGTGCATATTGGACTTGCAGGAATTTAATGATGATTTTTATGTTCTAATTGACAGGAGATTTGAATGCAAGAACAGCATGTGTGAACAATTCTTTTTCAGATGATGAGTTAGATTGTGAGTTGAAAACAGTGTGTGTCACAAGTGATTTTTCAAGAAATTCACAAGACAAGCAAACAAATGTAATTTGGCAATCAGCTACTCGAAATATGTAATATGTTTGACTTTTTGATTTTGAATGGTCTGTGTCCCAAAATGACTTTGATGATGGTTTACATATATTTCTTCCTCAGAGCCAGCACTGTTGACTATTTATCATGTCTTGTTTAATGGTATGCATCTGTTGATATTGTAACTGTAGACATAAAAAAGTACTACAGAGTCGGATCATCTACCTGTTTTTATGAGGGTTAATTTGAAAACTAATGTGACCAACCAAAGTGTCGAACAAGCAGACAAAGAGGAACATAGTGTAGTAGAAAAAATAGTTTGGAAAGATAATAAAAAGAAGAATTTATTGAAACACCTCAACAGCCTTTGTATGCAGAATAAAATTATGAGGGCCTTAAATTTACTTGACAATAACATAGATGATGCTCTAGAGCTTTTTACACAATGTTTGAATGAGGCTAGTAGTTGTATGCTTACTAGATGTCATAACTCTCAGAATAAACGGTCGAAATGGTTTGATGATGAATGTTATCAGGTTAAAAAAAGAGACAAGAAGAGCCTTGAATTATTCAGAAAAACAAAAGATGAAAATGACAGACAATTTATGTTACAGCACGGAAAAATATAGACATTATTAAAGGCCAAGCGCCAAGCATTCAGAAAACAAAAGGGAGAGTCTCTAGCAAACAATAGTTCAAATTCACACTGTTTTGGAAAGAGCTTCGAAGTATGGGATGTGCTAACAGAAATAGAGTTACCAACAATATAAATTTACAGAGTGGGTTAATTATTTTAAAGAGGTATTTCAAAGCAATAAAGGTATATTTAGTAACTGTTTACATACAGAAGTAGATTTGTTAGAAGGAAATGAACATGAACTAAAACAGAGAAATAACAAAAGAGGAAATAAATACAGCTATACATAAACTGAAGTCTGGTAAGGCATGTGGGATTGATGAAATTACTGCGGAAATGCTAAAAAATGGAACTAGCGAAGCTAAACAGTTCATATTCAAGCTTTTTAATACTATATTCAATAAAGGTATATATCCACAGATCTGGTCTAAAGCCATTATTATCCAATTATATAAAAAAGGGGATCCAGAGCTAGTAGATAATTATAGAGGAGTATCATTACTGAGTATTTTATCCAAATGTTATACTTCTATACTAAACGCAAGATTGTATTCCTGGCTGGAAAATAATAACTTGATCTGTGAAAACCAAGCAGGTTTTAGGAAGAGATATTCTACAGTAGACCAGATTTTCAATTTATATTCAATTGTCCAGAAGTGTATGTCCAAGAAAGGTCAAAAACTGTACGTTGCTTTTGTGATTTCAAAAAAGCCTTTGACTCGATTAAACATGATAAACTTTTGAACTGTATAAAAAGTCAGGGATAAAGGGAAAATTTCTTGCTTCACTATCAGCCATGTATAGCTCCTTATTATCTTGTATCCGAACGAATAGCCAGTTATCAGATTTTTTTTCCAATGTCCAGTAGGAGTCAGGCAAGGTTGTGTTCTGAGCCCCACATTGTTTTCAATATTTATCAACCAGCTAGCTAATGTTATCAATGAAAAAGGAAAACATGGGGTTCAGTTGCTACCTAATATCATGGATATTTTTATTCTGTTGTTTGCAGATGATGTTGCACTATTTTCAA
>JASPKP010000773.1:22500-37179 GCA_030674155.1 Stramonita haemastoma
TAGACTGGCGTCCTATCCAGTGGGGAGTCTATGACTCTCAGTCGCTTAAACGCCACAGAAAACCGGGATAAGCACCGGCCTGATGAGCCTTAGGCTCGGGACAGACTTTAAACTTTAACTTTTTGTTTCATCCTGTTGAAGACTATGATCAACAATGATTTTTAGGAGGGAAGGAAAGTGGCAGGATGTTAAGACGGTTCGCCTGCCAACTGCCAACAAGTAAACCGTGAGGTTCTGGGTTCGTTTCCCAGCCTCGCCCTTTCTTCCCAGTTTGACCACACAAAAAAATCGAACTGAATGTCAAAGTCATTCGGATGAGACTATAAACCGAGGCCCCGTGTGCGACCACACGCAGAACATCTTGCGCACACGTTAAAACCCCGTCCGCCTTTAGGAAGAGCAAGCCATTGTGTGCCGGTAGGAGCGATGACAAATTTTTTTTTTTTTTTTAAAACAGCATACACACAGGTGTCGTGTTTAGACACCATCCCTGAGGAAAAAGTCAGGGAGTTGGAGTCCCCAGGATGGCTCCAGGTGTATAAAAATTAAAAAAAAAAATAAGTAAGCGCTTGCACTTGTGGCGACGTGCTCTCCCCAGGGAAGAGCAGCCCGAATTTCACGCAGAGAAAATCTGCTGTGACACAAAGTGGTATACATAAAATAAAAAACAAGATCTTGCTTGCACGACAGCTGAGGAATATCGTTCTGAAGTCACTGCAGTCTTTCACGGTTCCATTTTGTCGAGCATGACAACATTCTGGTGACTTCCAGTCCTGCTGGCCTCTGACTTGGTCTTCCAGATGTTACAGCTGAGGAAAGAGTTACATAATAATAGTTTTGCCTTTGATCAATACAGTTTTCCTGAGGATGGTTCTTAACCAGTTCTAGAGTCAAGAGCGGTGGATCGGGGGTCTAGGTGGTAACGCGCATTGCCTAGAAAGCAAAAAGTCCGGGTCGGAGTGTGCGGTGGGTTTTATTTATTTATTTATTCTTTTATATCCAGGATAACAGAATAAGCAATCATGTGCTTTTTTTCCATCCGGTCCCGTGTGTATGCAGTTTTGTAAATATTGTCATCTGTTCCCACCGGCACACGATGGCCTACTCTTACGAAAAGCGGAACAGGATTTAACGTGTGCGCAAGATGTTTCTGCGTGCGTTCGCACACGGGCCTCGGTTTAAAGTCTCATCCGAGGGACTTTTGGGAAGAGTGGAGTCAGCACTGATGTTAACTCCAGGAGAAAAATTTCCTCGACCGGACTCGAACCCGGGTCGTCAAATTGCCCAGCGCAATGTTCTGACCACTAGGCTATCCGTCCCCCCCAGGTTTGTATCCTGTTAAGGCCTAAAATTTTTTCCCCCATCAATTAGACCCTAAGTGGTGGTCTGGGCGCTAGACTTTCGAATGAGACGATAAACCGAGATCCCGTGTGTTACACATCACTATTTAGCGCACGTAAAAGTACCCACGGCAACAAAGAGGTTGACCCTGGCAAAATTCTGTAGAAAAAAAGTCACTCTGATAAGAAACAAAATACAGTAGCATGCAAGAAAAAGGGGAAAAAATGGGTGGAGGCGCTGCACTTGTGGCGACGCGCTCTCCCCGGGGGAAGCAGCCCGAATTTCCACGCAGAGAAATCTGCTGCGACATAAAGTAGTACAAAACACAAAATACAAAAGAGCCTTGTCACAATTGAGATAGTTTCCTAACACTGACAATCGGACGATCCTTCCGGTTGAGACTTTAAACCGAGGCCCCGTGTGCGAACGCACGCAGAACATCTTGGCACACGTTAAATCCTGTTCCGCTTTTCGTAAGAGTAGCCACCGTGTGCCGGTGGGAACAGATGACATGATTTACAAAACTGCATACACATGGGACCGGATGAAGAAAAGCACATGATTGCTTCTTCTGTTATCCTCGATATAAAAGAATAAATAAAATAAATAAATAAATAAATAAATAAATAGATAGATAAATAAATAAATAAATAAATAATTAACAAAGTGCTCCTGAACACAAAGTGCGAGAATGGTAGGCCTGGGCCCTTGTAGTCAGTAGGAAGGAAATAGAAAGTAAAGGGTAAAAGAAAGCAAAAGCACAAACACATAAAGAGAAATGTACTGAATGCCTCTTCCCTCGGTTCACACACACACACACACACACACACACACACCCCACACACACACACACACACACACACACACACACACACACCCACAACACACACACACACACATACACACACATACACCACACACACACAAACACACACACATACACACACATACACACACACACCACACACACACACACACACACACACACACACACACACACACACACACACACCACACACACAACACACACACACACGGAGAGCAGAGAAACAAACAGAGAGAGAGAGAAGTGACAGAAATAAGCGAACATATGAACAGGACGTGACGTCACTGGGAAACACAAACATCTCCAGCAACCGGAATCTGCAGTTCTCTCCCCTGTCACCCACCCCCCCACCCTACCCCCCCAGTCTCCCAATCCACTCTTTGACCCCCAGCACTCTCTGACCCCACTCTCTCCAGACCCCTCCCCCCCCCCCCCCCCACTCCATCCCTCCCTCCCGTATCTTTCTGCCTGCCCCTTCATCTTCTCTTTTCTTCCATTCTCGGAAATTTCCTTTTCATCTCGAACTATCCTCCGTTTTTTTTCTAATCCTTGCCTCAGTAACTTTTTGTTTTCAGGGCTAGCCTCTGACCTTTGGGTATGCACCTTGTGTCCTTCCGCGTACAAAAAAATATTTTCGTTCTTCAAAAAAAAAAAATGGTTGAAAAGTATTTACTCTAATTGCCTTCCAAATGTTTCTGTTGATTTGCCCAGTTCGCACAAATGATAACAATTTGCCTAGCAATATCCCATGTTTTGAGATGAATTAAAAAAAAAGAAGAAAGATACCGTACAGAATGCAATAGCGGTGATATTTGTGACGAATTTCATTACATTACCGTTTTTATTTGTCCAGTGTTTTAATGAAGCTCGTAAAAAATGATTACCTAAATAATTAGGGCTAGACATCCAAACACTTTGAAGAAGAACAACGCTTTCTTCATCAAATAAGAAGTCTCTGCTCAATGTTGTTAAAATGATTTGATATCCGAAATAACATGTAAACCTTTGTGAGTTTCATATGTGTAAAGAAGACTTTTTTTTATATAAACAATTGTTCAAATATATTAGTACATGGTGCATGTATGTTGTTCAGTTATGAATTTTGGTTTATTGCTGATATGTAAAATCCTCCATACCCTAAAGGGAGACAGAAATACAGAATTTGAATTGGCCGGCTAGACAGCTCCGAGGTTTAATCAAGGTGAGTGATTTTTTGTGCGTTTTGCGCGAAATGATTAAATGTTTGGGTTTTTTATTTTTAATTTGTCATCCTAGTTTTTCTACCGGTGACGAAATGGCCTGACATACTCTTGGAGAAAGATGGAAACGGATTTTAAACGTGGCACAATACGTTCATACATGCGGTCACACTCGGGTCTCGGTTTACAGTTTCGTACGAAAGACTTTGACATTCATTCAATTTTGTATTCCCACCAAACTGAGAAGAAAGGCAAGGCTGGAATGGCAAACCCAGAACCTCACGCTTAACTTGTATAGGGGTGGGCAAACGTCTGGCAGACTGCACCCTGGCAGCTTTACTTCTTCCCCAAATTGTTCAAATACAGGACTGGACAAATAAAGAAGAACAATCCCAAACAGCTTAACACGCCTTTAACCTAATGATAGACAGATAGTAGTAGTAGTAGATAGTAGTATTAGATAGTATTAGTAGTAGATAGAGTATGTAAGATAGTAGTAGTAAGTAGGCCACCGTCTATCGGTGTCGACTATGGAATTCGCGCCAAAAAAAAGTCATTTGTCTCAGCGACAATCGCTGGCTGTGTGCTGGTCAGTCCGATGCGGGAGTGGCAGTCATCTGTTGCTTAAACAAGCCTTTACCTATATATAGACAATGGTCACAAACAACAGCAAAGCAGTCACCACCCTCTCTAGGTGTCAAATACTTCAGATAATTATTATATGCTTCCCACTACAATCAGATGTGAATCAATCACATGGCGGTAGCACAGTGGTTAATGCTCCGGTGTGAAAGTCCTCTATCGGAGGTCGGGTTCAATCTTCTCGTCGTGGAAATAGAATTTCAGTGTGTTCTATCCCTCACCTCACTGTTCTGCGTCCTTGTCGAACGTTTGTGTGGGGCCCCACTGGGAAAATTTTTTCAACCAGCTTCTCCACCCCTCAGCATCTTTGTAAAAAAAAATGACCCCCCCTTCCCCTCAAGGCCAGTTTTACTCACTCTGATTTTTGTTCCCCTTCCGCTATGTTGTCAGCGGGGACTGGATGTAAAAAAATAAAAAAAAAAGCACACAAAGTGCCCCAACAATTATCCTCGAATAAAAGAATTTGCCTTGCCTTGGCCTTGCCTTGCCTTGCCTTTTGCCTTGCCCTTGCCCTTGTCCCTTTGGGCCTTGCCTTGCCTTGCCTTCCCTTGCCTTCCCATTGCCTTGCCTTTTTCCCTTTGCCTTGCCTTGCCTTGCTTGCCATTATTGCCATTGCCTTGGCCTTGCCTTTGCCTTGCCTTGCCTGCCTTGCCTTACCTTTCCTTCCCATCGTTTTTCCTGTCTGCCTCTTCGTCTCCCTCCTTAGTACTGTTTCCCTGTAGACAGTCTTGGCCAGACTAGAATGTTCGTGTGACGTGTCTGTAATGTACCAAATTCTGTTTGGATTTTTTTTTTTACTGAAGTGAGGAGCTCTTCATAACTATGTCCCACTGACGCTTTATGTTGAGTCCATGGAAACATGACGTTTTGACGAAACGAAGGAAACTGTCTCGTGTGGTGGTGTGTGTGTGTGGTGGTGTGTGTGTGTGTTGTGTGTGTGTGTGTTGTGTGTGTGTTGTGTGTGTGTGGTTGGCCGCGCGCGCGCACGACGCGAGTGCGTGTGTGTGTGTGTGTGTGTTGAGCGCGCGTGTGCGCGTGCGTGCGTGCGTGTGTGTGCGTGCGTGCTTGTGTGTTTAGTGTGTTGTGAAAGTGTGTGCGCGTGCGTGCTATGTGCGTGCGTGCGTGCGTGCGTGTGTGAGTGTGCGTGTGCGTGTGTGTGGTGCGCGCGCGCGGCGTGTGTGTGTGTGTGTGTGTGAGTGTGTGTGTGTGTGTGTGTGTGTGTGTGGGTGTACAAAATCTGCTACCCCATAATTAGCGACTCAGTTCTGGTTATCCTGATTGATAATAAATTCTGATCTGCAGTCCTCTGATTGACTCAATTCTGCTTCCATCATCAATCCCGCATCCTCCTATCACAATCCGTGACTCAATTCTGCTTCCAACACAATCCCTAACTCACCTATCACAATCCGTGACTCAATTCTGCTTCCATCATCAATCCCTTAACTCTCCTATCATAATCCGTGACTCAATTCTGCTTCCATCATCAATCCCCTTAACTCCCTATCATAATCCAGTGACTCTAATTCTGCTTCATCATCAATCACCTTAACTCTCCTATCATAAATCCGTGACTCAATTCTGCTTCCATCATCAATCCCTTAACTCTCCTATCATAATCCGTGACTCAATTCTGCTTCCATCAATCAATCCCTTAACTGTCCATCAAAATCCAATGACTCAATTCTGCTTCCATCATCAAATCCCGTATCTCTCTCCCTATCATAATCTGTGACACATTCTGCGACTATAGTCAAAGAATCACCTCTGTGGTTAAAATCGATGATTCAATTCTGCAGTCAAGGTGAATGGATCAATATCTGCTGTAACAGTCAAGCATTCAAACTAGTTTTGAAATAATTCACACATCATTTCTGCGGTCAAATTGAATGACATGAATTCTGCTGTGATAGTTAAACGGCAATTCCATTTGAAACAACCCCCAATTCTGCAGTTAAATTGAACGATCAACTCGATTCTACAGTTATACTGAACATTCGGTTCAATTTGAATCCATCTCTCAATTCTGACGTCAAAGAGACGGACACAAATCCGCCACCATAATAGAGGACTCAATTCTGCAGCCTAATATAAATCTATATATCTATATATATATAAAAACTATAAAAAAATCTAATATCTATATCTAATCTATATAATCTATCTATATCTAACTATCTATCTATCTATCTATCTATCTATCTATCTATCTATCTCTCTCTCTCTCTCTCCTCTCACCTTTCATCCTCTCTCTCAACTCTCTCTCTCTCTCCTCTCTCTCTCATCTCTCTCCTCTCACCTGCTCTCCTCTACAGTACTCTCTCACTCTCTCTATATATATAAATATATTATTGTGTGTGTGTGTGTGTGTGTTGTGTGTGTGTGTGTGTGGTGTGTGTGTGTGTGTGTGTGTGTGTGTATAACAAGTCAACGAATATATCCGGCAGAAAATACGATGCTCATATAACTAATTCTTCACACACAATAAACACCTCATTGAAACTTTAAACACTGAACATTCGGCAGCAAAAACTGCATGTAAGAAAACGTGACAGCAATGGAAAAAGAGGAAGAGGAGTGGCAGGAAGGGGGGAGGGGGAGGGAATTTTGCATTTTTTTTTTCAGTTTTGGATCGATGCGATCCCCTAAGCCCGCCCCCCCCCCCCCCCCCTTAATGTTGATGCGGATACATTGCAGAGACCATCACGCATGACGTCAAAGCTCTTTAAACGATAGTTTTAGACCCTTGTCCGTGCAGGCGTAAGCGTCAGGGCTTGACTGTTTAAACCTCCCCAACTCACTCCATCGCTTAGCATAGATGGGCCCCCTAGTTTGAGAAATTGGAAAGGGATTAGATTTTTTGATGAAACATAGGCCCCTTTAGGGCTAGTTTGGTTTTTCGACTACTTTTTTTCCATCTTTTGGTGTTTTCGTTCTGTTTTTTTCTTTTCCATTCATTTTCTTCTTCTTTTTTTTTGACTTTTTTTTGAAAGACAAATTGAAGGAAGGGTGTGGCGGTTTTTTGGAGATTGAGCTGGGCTGGGTGATGTGGGCGCTGTGTGTTTCAGTTTGTGCTTTGTTTCATCTGACCTCCTTCCTTCCCCCCTTCCCCTTCCCTCTCCTCCCCCCCCCCCTCCCCCCATTCCCCGCCCCCCTCTTGCTCCCCCTCCCCCCCAACAAACACACACCACCACACCCCACACACACACACACACACACACCCCACACACACACACCACTCCACCTATCCCCCTTTGTTTTAGCATCTCGTTTCCCCTTGCCTTTTTGTATGATCACAACAACACACCACCCCCCTAAACACACATACCCCCCCCTAACACACACACACACACACACACACACACACACCCGCAAGCCCCGCACACACACGCGCCGCCAGAGCACGACCACGCACCACACACAACACGCACACGACACAACACCCCCCTCCTAACACCACCACACCACATACACACACACACACAACACACGCACACACACACACACACACACACACAAAACCACCCCGACACCACACCCCCCCCAAACACCCCCACACACACACACACACACACACAAAAACACACAACACACACCCCCAAAACCCAACAACAAAACCCAAACACACACACACACACACACACCCGCCACTACACACGCACTCACCCCCCTACACACACAAAAAACACACAAAACCCTAACACACACACACACACACAGCGAAATCAGGCAACTGCCCCGCACCACGCACGAAACCACGAAAACACACACCACACACAACACACACACACACACACGACACAAAAACACACACAAAACAACACACACACACACACACAAAACAAAAAAAAACACTGTAAACCCGAGGCCCCTTTGTGCGAACGCACGCAGAACATCTTGCGCCCCACGTTAAATCCTGTTCCGCTTTTCGAAATATAGGCCATCTTGTGCCGGTGGGAACAGATACAAGATTACAAACTGCATACACACGGGACTGGATTTTAAAAAAAAACACATGATTTTTATTTCCCATTATCCTCGATATAAAAGAATATTTTTTAAATAAAGAAATAAATAAACACACACATACCACACACGCACGCACGCGCGCCCCGCAACACACACACACACAAAACACACAACACACACAAACACACACCACCACACAAAAACACACACACACACAAAAACACACACACACACACACACAAAACACACACACACACACCACACACACACACAGGGGTTTTATTGTAAACTTTTTCCCGACTTCGAAGCGCTTTTGGGAAACAAAAGCATCAACGGCAATCACAACACAAAAAATGGTCAGTTCTATTTTAAAAAACATTACATTAAAATCGATAATTAACAGACAGACAGACAGATAATTTTTGTTCTTCCCTCATCTACATGGTTTTCTGGTGTTTTTCCCTTTTTTTGTTGGTTGGTTATGTAAGTAGTGCGAGTATTATGTATGTGAGTTTATGTAGAATATTTATGTAGCATGTAGGTATGTATGTATGTGTGTAAAGTGTGTATGTGTGAATGTGGGATAGTGTGATGTATGTATGTATGTATGTATGTAGTATGTATGTATGTATGTTATGCAAGTAAGCATGTTATGTATGTAAAGTATGTATGTTATGTATGTATGTAATGTATGTATTATGTATGTATTGTTTAATATGTATGTATGTATTGTATGTAAGTAAAGTTTGGGGTAGGTAAGGTAGGTAGGTAGTAAGGAAGGATAGGGAGTAGGGAGGTAGGTATGAACAATGTAATAGTAGGTGGGTAGGTAGGTGGGTAGGTAAGTAGGGAAAGGGAGGTAGGTAGGTAGGTATGGTAGGTAGGGATGAAGGTAGGGATTAGAAGTTTGGAAGATTAGTGGGTAGGGTTTGGTAGGTAGGTATGTAGGAAAAGGGTGTAGGTAGGTAGGAAGTTAGGTGGGTAGGTAGGTAGGTAATTACCGGGGGATTGGTGTCCTAAATTTTACCACACCATGCATAGAAAGCGAAGGTTCGGTTCAAAGTGTGTACTGGTTTGATTCCTGTTTTTTGTCCGAAACTTTTCCTCCATCCACTAGAAATGGATTTGTGGTCCGGGTGCTAGTCTTTCCGACGAGACAATAAACCCGATAAAGAGGTCCCGTGTGCAACACACATTTAGCGCACGCATAAAACCCACGACAACAATAGAATAGCCCTGGCAAAATCTTAAGGAAAAATGCCACTTATATTGCAACAAATACCCAACACATGCAGACACCGAAGACTGACAACACTTCCCCCCGTTTCCTTTTCGTCTGCCTACTAAAAATTGGTTAGGTTCTAGGCCTGTCCATTCGCGATGTGTCCCCCATCTCTTCCTCGTCTCCCCTCTTTTTCTCCCTCTCCCATTGACAGTGCCTTGCAGTAGGGTTTTTTGGTTTAACCTTTTGATCTGTGACATGCCCGACCATAAATTTTATCTTTTTTAAACGATTGTTAGAACGTTTCGAAAAGGCCCAAGGGGTTTGCTGGGTTCTGTACGAAACCTTTTTCGTTCTTATTATAAAAATTTTGGATCTTGTAGGGGATGCCAGGAGTCTCCGGAAGCATCTCATCTCTACTGCCTGAAACTCTTTCTCCCCCCAATTCAGGCCAGCAGGGCCCAAATGTTTCCCACAGCATACTGGAATAGGATATGAAAAAGGGAAAGCGCTTATTCTGTCTTGGGGGTTCAGTGAGATATTTTTTATCTCCCCCAAATGGGTTCAGTTTTGAAGTGCTGCTATGCTGTGAAAATCCTGCATACTACCTCTGGCTTGGACCCCTTTTCGATACAACAGCTCCCAAGTTCTTGAACTTGGAACTGTTTCCACTTGGTCATTGACCCTGATACAGTCCCGGGATGCCCTTGGTTTTAAACTGGTCTTTCAGTTTGGCTTCTCTGCTCTGTTTTTCCTTTGCCGTATTTTAGAGGCCTTGTTTCATCACTTTTAAGCGGCAACTCCTGTTCTGACCAGCTAGTCCGTAAAATGTCAATTTTGCAATGCGGAGGTTTGTAAACGTTCTGCCCCAATGCTGACTGATCCTTTTATGGTGTTCCAGTGCATCAGCCATAATTTCTAAAGGGGGGAAGATGTTGAAAAGAGAGGTGAGAGTAGACAGCCCTCCCTTAATCCAACTGTGTTCGACACCACTTTCCAGTGTTACTATTGAAGTGCGCTGCCAGTGGCCATGTTCAGTTTTGTACAGTCTTTGAATACTCTGATCAGTTTTCCAATGATGTTTACAAATTTCACCATTGCCCACAAAGATACTTCCAAAAACCCTGTCAAAAGCCTTCAAAAAAATCAAAAAATACGGGAAAGAGGCTTGTTGGTACTAAAAGTCCCCCCCCTCACGAAAAAAAATTCTGAGGTTGAATACCTGTTCATTGTGCTGCGCCCTGCTCTGAAACCTGCTTTTTTCTAATTCTTTTTTTTTTTTTTACAATGTTGGTCTCAAAAGGGTCCTCATGTCCTCACAAGCACAAGTACAACGGGTCACCCTGTCCTCCAAAGAAGGGAACCAGCTTCAGATCGTTTGAAAAGTAAAAGCCAGCAGGGGCTACAACACCCCCGCTGAGTGGTTAAAAGCTGGGGGAAAAAAAAGCCATAAACAAAAGCTCTGCAAAAAAAAAATTCTGCAACAAGATCCTGGCAAAACGGGAAAAAGGCCAACACCCAGGACACAGTCACATCCCCTTTCCCTAAAGAGAGGAAATCACAACAGTCCCAAATTTAAACGCGCAATAAACCTCAAATGCCACCCCACCAGGGCCCCTTGAAGATTACATTGGACAGAAACACGGTAATGTAGTAAAACAGCTGTTTTTATAGGTAGGTAGTCATTTATCTGCATAACCCCTCTTATGTAGCCTCACTTTGGCAGGGAAAAGGAAGGATTTACTTCTTAGGCCCGTCAAAACCGTTACATTTACACTTTCCGGACTTTGACATCACCCTCCAGTCATTAAAAAATGTTCGTCTGCAAGGTCAAGATTGGCTCTGATGATTAAGGTAATAAACTTGGATTGGAAATTGGGTTGGGAAATGTATGTAGTGTATGTTGTAGTGTAGTGTAGAAGTATGTGTAGTTAGTGTATGTATGTTGGTAGTGTATGTATGTAGTGTATGATTTTAATGTGTTGTGTTTTTGTTGTTTGCATTGTAATGAAACCATACTGTATTTTATTTTTCTGTATGTTTTGCATTGCAAATTGTATTCTGTTTAACTGTAACGTATTGACAGTAAATTGGGAAATTTTATCTACGTATTGCATCAACCTGAATCATATTTCAATGTGTTGTATGGGAAACCCTAATTAGTATACTGTATGTATTGGATGCATTGCACGTACTTATGCATTAACTGTATTGTATTATAAATTTAAATTTCTTGCAGTCCCACTCCTTCAGTCCCCGAAAACAATTTCAAACCCACATTAGGCTGCTCCTCCCGGGAAACTTTTCACCACAAGAACTCACCACCCATACCAGAAAAACCCTTGCTTGTGTCAGCTGGTTTTTTTTTTTTTTATAACCCCCGCTTTTTCCCCCCGAAATTTGGGCCAAACGCTTTTGTTGCGGTGGGGTTTTATTCTACCTAAATGGGGGGGGGGGGGTGGGGGGGGGGGGGGGGGGGGGGGGGGGGGGGGGGGGGGGGGGGGTGGGGGGGGGGGGGGCAAAACAAGGCCCCTTACTTTGATGTTTAGATGGTAGTCGATTGATGTTTTTCCACCCATCTAACTGAAAATTTTTCCCTCATTTTATTTTTAAATTTAAATTGCGCCTTTTTTTTGTTGTGTTTTGTTTTTTTTTTGTTTTGTTTGTTTTTTTTTTGTTTTTTTAAATTTTGTTTTTTGGTTTTTATTTTTCCCTTTATTAAAAATCAAAAACCCATCTTGATTCATACTTCTTATTTCGTTTCTAAAATGAGTGCCTTTTATAACAATACCTTCATATTGTATCCTGTTTAAATTCTACCTGTTGTTTGATATTTGGGGCATGTGTTTTCTTGCTTTTGGGTATCGGGATAAAATAAAATTGGGTTCTTGTTGTTTAGTTGAGGCTATCTTTTTATCTTTATTTTAAATCCCTAAAAAAGGGCGGGGACTGGATGAAAAAAACCCAAAACGAGGGGCTTATCTATTATCCTCAAAATAAAAGAATTTTGCCTTCCCTTGCCCTTTGCCTGCCTGTTCTTTATATGCGCTGGCCCCTCTTCCATTCTCCTACCTCTACACAGCACTGAGACTGCTGCAAATTGAAATAACCCTTTCCATATGCCGTCAAACAGCAACGAACCTGGTATGCCTTGGCGGGGAGATTGAAACAAACGGCTGGGAAAAAGGCAGGATTGGAAAAGCCCACAGAAAGACGAAGCAAGAACACAAAAAAATGTACCCAAACAGAAACACATAAACAAATCTGATGACAAACATTTCTCATGGCAATTTTTAAAAGGGCAGAAGGAAAAGGGGACAGACCACCAACATCCTACATTGCCAAAAAATCACTAAATTTACAGTTTCGGGAAGCAGAAGGAAAAAGGCAACCACCAACATCCAAAATTCCCCAACATCACTGGATAGGTGTCTGGAAGCAAGGGAAAAGAGACAGACCACCAAAAAAACCCCTACATTCCAGAAATCACGGGAGATTTATCGGGTGGTCTGGGAAGGCAAAAGGAAAAAAAAGGACAGACCACCAACATCCTACTTTCCCAAAGCATCACAGAGATCAGTGGTCTGGGGGGGCAAGAAGGAAAAGAGAAAAGACCCCAACCCCCTACATTGCCACATCACTGAGATTTCAGTGTCGGGGGAGGGCTAGAGGAGATGGGTAGAGCTCAGCAGAGACAGAGGAAGAAAGATGGTAAACCCTGGCAGCATGCGTGAGCGGCGTTTAAAAAAAACGGTAACAGTTGTCTTTTTTTTGTGTGTGGGGTTTTGTGTTGCGTTTTTTTGTTGTTGTTTGTTGTTTTTTTTTTTTAAACAAACTTTTAAAAGAACAAGTTCTAGAAAAAAGACATAGCTTTCAATTTTTATTTTTTTATTTTTTTTTCTGCTTTCAAATACAAACTGCCCAAGAATCTTCTATATCCACGAGGTAGAAAAAACAGTGATGGGATGGTAATCAAAATTCAATTTTTCATTCCTTTCACCATGGCTGGGGTGTGGAAGATCCAAAAAAAATAACAGGAGAAACAAGCCCCAGCAAACAATTCACTTTAAAAATTAAAAAATATCAGGGACCCAAAAGCAAGTGACAAAAAATTCCACTTAGAAAAAGTAAAGATAAGTAAAATGATAAACAAACCGACAAAAGTGCAAGACTTTTTTTTTTTTTTTAAAAAAAAGACAGAGAAAAGAACTAGCCAAACATTGGAGCAGCAGCATTAATTATCCGCCATCAAACATCAACAGCAGCAGCAACCGTATAAAAAATCATCACATCCCTCAAACATCAGCAGCGCAACAGCAGCAGCAGCAGCAGCAGCAATGAAGTAAAAAAGATAACCAACCCAAAGAGTGCAGACTTTTTTTTTTTTTTTTAAAAAAAACGAGTAAAATGAGCTGCTAAACCCTTGGAGCCAGCATTTAAATTTCGCCATCAGCACAACAGCAGCACAACAACAGTATTACATCATCATCATCATCATCATTTAAACATCACAGAGCAGCAAACAGCAGGGAGAACAGCATCAAAATCCATCGCCATCATCACATCATCATCATCACACAAGCAGCAGCACAGCAGCAGCAATCAGGCAGCATTTTCCCTTTACTTAAAATGGTCCCTTGGGGGGCAGGGGGGGAGGGGGAAGGGGAGGCAACAAGGGAAAAGTGATGGGTTGGGGGGAAAAAAAAGGCGTTATTTTATCGTTGTATTTTCCTGTGGTCGGGGGCACCGGGCCCGCCAGTTCAAACCGGTCCGTTGGGGGTTTTTTTGCACCCCCTCCAAAGCCGTGCTTTTGTTTTCCCCTCCCTTCCCATCTTCCTCCCCCCTGGGCCATCCCTCTGTCCAAATACTGTCCCCCTTCCCCTTACCTTTTCCCTTCCCCCCCCCTGTCTTTTTTTCCCCCCTTTCCCCTGTCCCCCTACAGAAAGTCTTGGGAACAGGGGGTGTGAAGTGACGTGAAAAAAAAAACCCCAAACCCCCAACCCCCCCCCCCCCCCCCCCTTAAACCCAACCTCCCCCCCCCCCCCCCCCCCCACCCCGCCCCCCCCCCCATTTTTTTTTTTTTTTTCCCAGCTTTTTGTTAAATAGAGCACCTAGACCCGACAAATAAAATGTTATTACTCCCCCCCCCTAAATATAAATTATCAATACACACTGACACAAAAACAGCACGTTTCACACAAAAAAAGCAATTTAAAAAAAATCCCCCGACAACTGGAATCACTCAAACCACGTTCATTAAAATGACTGAAGGACGCACAGCCAGCACTGAAGCAACCAAAAAACCCCCGATTGATGCAATCATTCCCTTGCTGTTATATAAACGTGGGGGACAGCTTCACACTTAGGGCAGTAATAAACCGGCCACAAGCTAAAAAATTTTCCCCCCAAAACAAATGGACTCTTTACTACAAACCAAAGCTGAAAGGAGAAACAACCAAAGCACATAGAAGGGATTTTTT
>JASPKP010007733.1:0-7500 GCA_030674155.1 Stramonita haemastoma
TGCATGTCCCTATGCCTGCATGCTGGTTTACGTGTTGGACACTGCTTCCTCCCCTCCTCCTTCTCTTCCTCCTTCCTCCTCCTCCCCCTCCTCCTTCCTCCTTCCTTCTTCTTCTTCTTCTTCCCTTTTTCCTTCTCCTTCTTCTTCTTTTCTCCTCCTTCTCCTCCTCCTCTTTCTCCTCCCTCTCTCCCATCTTATCTTCTTTCCTCCTCCTTCCTCCTCTTTCTTTTCTTTCTCCTCTTTCTCCTTCTCGTCCTCCAACTTTCTCCTTCTCCTCCTCCTCCTCCTTCTCCTCTCCCTCCTTCTCCTCCTTCTCCTTCTCTTCCTTCTCTTCCTTCTCCTCCTCCTCTTTCCTCCTCTTCCTCCTCCTCCTCCTTTTCCCTCCTCCTTTCCTCCTCCCTCCTCCTCCTCCTCCTTCCTTTTCCTCCTCCTCCCTCTTACTCCTCCTGTTCCTTCTCCTCCTCTCCTCCTCCTCCTCCTCCTCTTCCTCCTCCTCCCTCTCTTCCTTCTCCTTCTCCTCCTCTTCCTTCTCCTCCATCTCCTCCTCCGCCCCCTCCTCCTCCTCCCCAATCCTCCTCCTTCCCTTTTTCCTCCTCCTTCTCTTACTCCCCTTTTCCTTCTCCTCCTCCTCCTCCTCCTCCTCCTCCCTCTCTTCCCCTCCTCGTCTTTCCCCTTCTCCTCCTCCTCCTCTTTCTCCTTTCCTTCTGTACAAATGTTTTATTGTTTGAAAAGAACAACAAAAAAGAGGACGGGTAACAGCCACCAAAGTGAAGGCTGTGTGTCAGCGCTCCCAAGGGTTTTTACAGCCCTGTTTACAACCCTGCACGCTTCATTCTTCACACATAAAGACAAAAGTGCCTGCAATCAGTTTCTTTGACTTTTTTTTTTTAGCGTGTTTTTTGTTTTAGTTTGTTTTAAAAGCAATTTTTCCTCTCTCTACTTCTGAAAAAAAAAGTTTGAATTTCGATAGAGTTTCTTACTTGGTTTAATCTCTTCTGAGCTCGCTCCTACCTCTGTAACAACCTGCAGGCGCGTGCACGTGTGCGCGCACACACACACACACATACACACACATAAACACACACGCGCCCCACGCACCGCGCGCGCGCGTACACACACACGCGCGCGCGCCACACGCACACACATAAACACACTCACGCATGCACACAGGTACGCACACACGCACACACACACACAACACACAACACACAAACACACACAGCGCGCGCGCAGGCACGCGCGCGTACATACACACACACACACACACTTGGTATTGTCAAACCTTGAAATGAGCATCTACAGGTCAAGAGAAAGGGGAGGCAATCCATGATGAACTGGTGCCAGACAGACGAGAAGGGCCTTAACTTTATTTATTTATTTATTTATTTATTTATTTATTTATTTATTTATTCTTTTATATCACATGATGAAGGTGGGACACCAACCAAAAAAAAAAAAGCAATAAACAAAAAAGTTTGACAACTGTGAAGAGCTCAGTGCCTTGGCTGCCTCATGTGTGTGAGCCGTTAAGAAGCAAGCTCCAAACCAAGGGGTCTTATCTAAGTGAGTGTTTGCCCTGTTGTTTCTTAAGCTTGGTCTTTTAAATGATTTTCTTATCTTGATGTCCCCTGTTATCATGATTGTTCCTTGCAGGATTTCAGTGCATTCTGTCCATTGCTCTCCCTTTATCAAGGCAATGGGAACTCCTAAAGGGAATTAATTGTGGACTGATTATCAAAGATAATAATATCATAAAAGAAATTTAGAGGGAACAAAAATCAAGAGAGAGATGAGAAAGGGAGGGAGGGAGGGAGGGAGGGGGGAGAAGAGAGAGAGAGAGAAGAGAGAGAGAGGAGAGAGAGAGAGAGAGAGAGAGAGAGAGAGAGAGAGAGAGAGAGAGAGAGAGAGAGAGAGAGAGAAATACAGACAGACAGACAGACAGACAGACAGACAGACAGACAGACAGACAGAGATATACAGAGACAGAGACAGGGAAACAGAGAGAGAGAGAGAGAAGGAAGGAAGGGAAGAAAGGAACGAAGGAAGGAGAAAAGGTAAGACAAGAAAAAGATGAGAGAAGACAAAGCAAGACAAGACAAAAAAGGAACTACTCAAACCGAAGTTTTTCCCCATCAATATTGCCAAGACTAGCTGTGACAGACGGAATGCTGGACCCCTGTCTGATAAACCTCCCCCATGCAAATTCAAATTCAAATTCAAAACACTTTATTATCTCATATACAGAGAAATTCACGAAGACATACGACACCCACAGGCCACTTTAAAAACTTGCTAAGTGTAAAGAAAGCCTTAACACTGCAACGTCTGCAGCCAAATTTTTTTCTGATGGGGGGTGGACATGTTTAGAGCCAATCTCCATTAAAAAAAAAGATGTAGTTTCAATGTAAATGGCACTCTAGGGTCACCCACACCTTTGAAACCATGCACAACGAAGCAGACGATTACACGCTCTCGTCACGGGGAGAGAGAGAGAGAGAAGAGAGAGAGAGAGAGAAGAGAGAGGAGAGAGAGAGAGAGAGAGATTGCCTCTCTTTTAACGACCTTCGCCTCAGTATACACGGGAACAGTCCAAGCGTGTCACTCTCAAGTCTTAAGCATTTTGCCAACAGTCTTTTACTGCCTGCTTTCCTTTTTTTTTCGTTGCTCTCCTCCCCCCTCCCCCCAGCCCCATGTTGCTTTGTTTTGAATAAGCTCCTTTACATGTTTTAAGTTTCAGTTTTCTTTTTTGCCAAGGGTAAGTGTTCCAGCAGGCAGAATATTATGTATTATACGCTACACCCCATTGACTGAGAATTACAATCCCATGGCAATATAACATTTAGCTATACCACACTGACAAAGAACTCTACAAGGCAGAAACTCACCAATCACATAGCAGTATCACATTATAGGCTACACTTCATTCACTGAGAAATCCACAAGGCAGAAACTCACCAATCACATAGCAATATCACATTATAGGCTACACCCACATTGACAAAGAAATCTACTAGGCAAAAAAATCACCAATCACATAGGTATAGCAATATCACGTAATATGATAGGCTACATTGACTGAGAAATCCACAAGGCAGAAAATCACCAATCACATAGCAATATTACATAATATGCTACGCTACATTGACTGAGAAATCTACGAGAAAGACGTTTCACCATCACAAAACCCATCCAGAAATCTTTGGTATTTTTTTTATATCATCCATACACACTGCCCATACCAGGCCTAATCTTTATCATTTTTTTTTAAGATGAATGGGAATTTCAATGTAAGCCGAATATTTTATACATGCTGTCGATGGACACCATAGCCGAATTGTTAACACCCTTCGACATCAATACTACTGTTAACACCCTTCGACATCAATACTACTGTTAACACCCTTCGACATCAATACTACTGTTAACACCCTTCGACATCAATACTACTGTTAACACCCTTCGACATCAATACTACTGTTAACAGCCTTCGACATCAATACTACTGTTAACACCCTTCGACATCAATACTACTGTTAACACCCTTCGACATCAATACTACTGTTAACGCCCTTCTACATCAATACTACTGTTAACACCCTTCTACATCAATACTACTTTTAACACCCTTCGACATCAATACTACTGTTAACACCCTTCGACATCAATACTACTGCTAACACCCTTCGACATCAATACTACTGTTAACAGCCTTCGACATCAATACTACTGTTAACAGCCTTCGACATCAATACTACTGTTAACACCCTTCGACATCAATACTACTGTTAACAGCCTTCGACATCAATACTACTGTTAACACCCTTCGACATCAATACTACTGTTAACAGCCTTCGACATCAATACTACGGCCCCATGAACTTGTTGGTTCAATCTCGGGGGTGTCTGGTAAATTTTGGGTAGAGGCTTTTCTGATCTCTCAGGTCAACTTAAAATGCAGGCCTGGCAGTGCCTTAATTCCTTTCTTGTATATATATAACTCACGCAGAAGATCAAATATGCACGTTAAAGATCCAGTAATTGATGTCAACGTTCAGTGGGTTACGGAAACATGAACGTACCCAGCATACACTTCAGAAATCGAATATGGCCGCCTTCATGGTGGGCAATATACGGGGCTCGATCCAAGCTGTCAAACTGCAATCCCAACGCTCTAACCATTAGGCTATCCCGCCCCCCCCCCCCCCCCCCCCCCCCCCCCCCCCCCCCCCCCCCCCCCCCCCCCCCCCCAAATTACGTTTTTTTTCTGAACTTTCCCTCTGCCTCTCTGTTCTTACTTCCAGTCATAAATAAGTAGGTACATGATGGCCTTGGTTGAATTTTTCGCCACGCTCATTGACAAACGGATCTTGGCCTAAAGAGAGGCGCCCAAAATCAAATCATGAAGTAGGCTGTTGTTACTATTCATCGGTCAGGAATGCAGATATACAAATATTTGGGGCCGTACACAGCGATAAAAAAACATACTTTTATCATCGTCAGTAGGGCGTTGTTTATTATCATGGGGAATGGTGGGACCCGGTGCGTTGCAATAGAAGTGCGGGGTGTAGATTACATTCTTCACGCCACAGGTGGGCATGCTGCTGTCAGTTTGAAGTGTCACTCCCGCCATTTTGGCTTTCAGAGTTCTTCTTTAAGGGCTGGTTTCTTGTTGTTGATCTGTTGTTGTTGTTGTCGATGATGATGATGTATTGCTGTTGTTGATGATATGTTGTTGTTGTTGTCATCGTTGTTGTCGTTGTTGTCATCGTTGTTGTTGTTGAGCGGTCCCCAGCTTCAGCAGTCTGTGGTCAGTTTGAATATGCATCGTGTCTCATTCGTCCCACATGGGAATCACCGTGAGACTGTAAATACACACTCGATGAGACATGTGTGTGTGTGTGTGTGTGTGTGTGTGTGTGTGTGTGTGTGTGTGTGTGTGTGTGTGTGTGTGTGTGTGTGTCTGTCTGTCTGTCTGTCTGTCTGTCTGTCTATGTCAGTGTTTGTCTCTGTGTTTGTGTGTGCGCGTGCGTGTGTGTGTATGTATGTGTGTGTGTGTATGCGTGCGTGCGCGCGTGTGCGTGCGTGCGTGCGTGTGTATGTGGCTATTTTAAAGTACGTCGCTATACAGGCAGATATATTTCGACTTCCAGTGATATTATTTTGCCCCCTGAGTGCAGACCACATGCTATTTCGCAAGGAGCGTGTCAGGGATAAAGGCAGTGTCATCACAACAGTACAAATCACAATGACATATACTTAATTATATACCTTGATACTTTTGGCCTTGGCCAACTGACTACATTGATTATTAAATATAATGGTTGTTTTGATGTAGCCAAGAGGTCAGACACTGTGATTCATGTTTTGAGTTCGTAAGGTGCAAACACCCCCACCCCCGTCTGCCACCAGTTTTCATCATTGTTTTTCTGTCTCTTCTGAGTTGTACATCTCCTGTAGTCCTCCCAGACCACTGATCTCAGTGATGTTGGCAATGTAGGATGTTGGTGGTCTGCCTCTTTTCCTTCTGCCCTCAACCTTGCCTCGGAGAACTGTCAACATCAGATTTGTCTGTTTGTTTCTGTTTGCGTGACCAACGTTTCTCAGTCTGCACTTATCAATTTCAGCCAACATTTATCATTACACTGAGAGTTCATCAACATTTGTTCTTCTGTCTGACCACTTGACTCTTAAGAGTCGCATGTGCAACCACACTTCGGCTGTGTTTATTTTGTCTCTTTCCAATTTCCGTAATGTCCAGGCTTCTGACCCATACAGCAACACAGGCCAGATTAGTGTTTTGACAATTCTAATTTTGAGATCTTTAGGTATGCCTATGTCTTTCCAGTGGTTAAAGTTCAGGTTAAAACCATGCTGCTTTATACAGAAAGTAAACACCAAGGTAAAAACCAACTCGTCTGTTGTCACTGTACCTCCATACCCACCTATCAGTAAGAGTCACACCAGGACAATGTATACAATCACTGTGGTGTAAGTAAACCCACATCAACGACAGTTGAAGTCTACTTATGGGCATGGTGAGGTACGTGTCGGGTCTAGGATACATACCGTCCTCAACAGGTCTGTGTTTCATGGCTCGCTGAACACTGTGTTTAAGAACACAATAACAAACAAACATACAAACAAAACAAACAACACTCGCGTTTGCTTGTTTGTCTTTCCCAGCCACTTCTTTCTTATTGAAGGACAGACTAAATAAAACCTGGAAGAAAAACAAAATGGCCTGTGGTGGTGGTAGTGGTGGTGGTGGTGCCTGAAGCAAGCACAGACAGTTACTGCCCCTTCAAGCGGCCCTAATACACCTGGACAGGCCACGGCAAGAGCTGGCCAGTATGCGCAACAAGCACCGTAAACACAGGGCGAATCTGGGGGCAGGAAAACGAAGCCATCGACGGATGAAATGCTAACCATACAGCCCGCACTAAATTAAAGGCCTCTCCACACAGGTCCAGCCGGTGCACGCTGACTCAAACCTTTCACCTCCTCCCCATGGTCACTTGACCGCGAAGGCAACAAAAGACCTACTGATTACCTCCCCCCTCAGACGTCATCCGGGTTCTCTTTTCAAGCGGAAATGGAGAATGCCCGGATGCGTCTGTGGTATGGCGGCAAGGCTGCGCTGGCTTGCCCTGTGGGTTTTGTTCGAAGGTTGGAAGTAATGGAATACGTCATCTGTTTTGTTGTCTAAATTTGGGGAGGATGGCCACGCGTTAAATTAGCGGAACCAATGCGTTTTTCTTCCATTTTGTGGCGGCTGCTTCTGTGTGGATGGACAGGTGTAGGTCGACACGTTACCTTCGCCTGCTTGTCTTTTTGGATGTCATGCACACGCACTTACAGACGCTCGCACACGCGACCGCGTGCGCGAAACATACAAACTCAAAACTGATGAGATAGCCGACTAGAACTAGATGCAGAGTAACATGAGAAGAAAAATGAGTAGAATCAGAAAGGATGACTTATAATTATTATAACAGAAGACCTATTTCTATTCTTGTTTGTTTCGCGGTTATTAAAGTTTCCTTGTTTGGGCTTTCTTTCGACTCTTAAGTGGGCAAGACATACCAGTACTCTATAAAACTCTGTTAGTACTGCTATCATCGTCATCATTATCATTATCACCATCATCATCATCATCATTATCATCATCATCATCATCAATTAGAAGTAGTAGTAGTAGTAGTAGTAGCAGCAGCAGCAGCAGCAGCAGCAGTAGTAGTGGTAGCAGTAGTAGTAGTAGTAGTACCAGAAGAGGCAGAGGAATACCCAGACGTCCATGAACAGAGGCTGTCACAGACTGGACAGACAGGCAGTACAGTAGACTGGCTGAGTGCAGGGGACTACTGACCCAAGACAGACTGACTGGAGCATCTATCTATCCATGGCATGTCAACCCACTCTTGGGACAGTACCTAATCCTATCCTAATCATTATTATCATTATAACTATTTGAATATTGTTATTGTTATCACTAGTAGTAGT
>JASPKP010007734.1:0-2500 GCA_030674155.1 Stramonita haemastoma
TTGGGTTTTTCGTTTTGCGGGAGGAAAAATTAGGTTGAAAGGAGAGGCGGAAAAAGGGGAGGGTATTTCTGAGGGTTGGTGCATATTTAAAGCAGTGGGGAGGGGAAAGTCTACCCGATGAATTTCTCTTACTGGTTTATTTTGGGCTCGGGGGGTTTTTTTAAAAGGGGAAGAACCCTAAAAAAAAAGTGTTCGGGTTTGAAATCAATTCCTTTTCATTACAAATTCACCATTGCTTAACCTTGGAATTTAAAAGGGAGTGAAAAACCAAAAGAGGAAGAAAATCATTTTTGCGGGAATAGGTTTAGGATTTAAAGTCCAAAAAAAATACGTGAGTACGTATAGTGTTATAGCTATTACTTTTTGTCTTGTGTTTGTGTCTTTTTTTACTTTTTAGACCACCTTTGACGACAACCTTTAACCGCTTTTAATATTTAACACTAACCTTTCCTAATTCAACCTAACTTAGCCCCCCCGTGGACACAAAAGGCGGGGTTGAATTTGGTATTGTGATGACATTTTCTTCTTTCGCTCGAATTGGCTAGAAGCCAAGTGCCTGGCCTTTTTCCACGCTGCTCTCTCAGGAGGTTGTGCCTTTCTGGTCTGATCCCACCATTCCCACTATAGGACAGTTCATTAAAGTTTTCAAACGATAAAAGATATGCTAAAAAAAAAAAAAGCGCGAGAATAGACCGGGTCAGAAGGAAATAAGCAAGAGGGGATAGATAGAGCCGGGGGAAAAGCCAAAAGTAAAAAGATGGAAAAGAAAAAATTTTTTGCAGTGCATTTTCAGATAGTGGGGAAGTTCCTTAGACTGAGTCCCCCGGCCTTTTTTTTTTTTTTTTTTTTTTTTTTTTTTTTTGGGGGGGGGGGGGGGTATTTGGCACAATGCATTACTTTTTTCAGGGTCGGGGGGAGGAAGGATACTAGAATTTTAGTAAAAAGGTAAGGAGCAAGGGGGTGGGGAGGGGAAAGGGGGGAGCGAAAAGAGTTTTTTTTTTTTTATATGGGAACGGGGGGGGGGACTTGCATTTTAGCAAAAAATGTTTAATAAAAAAAAAAAAGTAAGGGTGACAGTTGTAAATGCCCAACTATTTAGGGAGGGGGTGCTTAAAAATTTTTGTTTTAAGTTTTTTAAAACAAAAAATTGTGGGGGGAGGGGGGGGGGCATTGGTGCTATTAGGAAAAATTTGAATCTTTGGGAAATACACATGGACTACACTGCAGAAAACAGGCGTTAGTAAAGAGTGAAGTAGTTCGTAAATTTTTTTCGTGTGTGTGTGTTTGCGAGCGTGTGTTTTTTTTCCGTGTGTGTGTTTCGCGCGCGCGTGGGGTTTGGGGGTCAGGTTTTAAAAAAAAAAAATACCGTTAGCAAAAATAACTGACTTTTTTTCCCTGATTTGGGTTTTTTAAAACGAAAATTTTAAAATTTGCTGGATTTCCCCCCTGAAAAAAAAATTCATTAAAAAATTTCTAAATTTGGAAAGTGGGGGGAAAGGAAGTAGTTTGGGGGCGGATTTAAAGGATTGCGTTTTTTTTTTTAAAAAAAAAATTTTACTATATCTTATCTAACAACTTGCATTAGAAAGGGGATAGCTCGTGGGCAGAGAACTCTTGTAAATGATACCCCCCTTTTGGGAAGGGGGAAGGGAAAGCATCGGGGGGGAATGGGCCCCCGCCCCAAAATTTTCGGCCCCCGAGAAGGAGGTTTTGGGAGCTCTCCCCCAAAGCCCAAAGGCCATGGGAACGTTTACCTTTCTGTAATAAAAGGCATTGCGCCCTTTTATCTTTTTTTTAAAAAAGTATAAGGGGAAAAAAAGTCAAAATCTTTCATTTTCTAATATGTTTTAGTCCGCAACTTTATAGTAGCCCCGACCTTTTTTTCCCTTTTTGCCTTTTTGTTTTCCCAAAGGTCGGGAAAGTCCATACCAGGTTATTACTCCCAGCCCCTCGAACTACTTCTTGTCTTCCCGCGTTTTGATTCCCTTTTAATCATATAAAAAAAATTTTTATCCAGCCTCTTAGGGTTTTTTTGTTTTTTCCCTTCAAAGGGGAAAAAGGTTGGGATTCGTATTGCATTTACCAAAAATCCCCTAAAATAAGGAAAGTAAATCTTTTTAAAAAAAAAATTTTGAAAAACCCAAAGAATAATGGAAAAGGGGGGGGGGGACCCCACCCAGGGTTGGTTTTTTGGGGGGTTGTTTTTTTTTGGGGGGGGGGGGGGGGGAGGGGGTTATTAGCAGCGGGAGAAAAAAACTTTACTTTGACTTTTCCATTGCTGCGGATTTTGGTTGCTTTTGGCATTTGGTCCCCTTTTTTATTTGCATCGTTTTAATTTATGCGATTTTTGAAACATGAAGCTCCCCCTTGTTGCTTTAGCAAATTTTTAAGCAGGAAGTAAATATGTTTTCTTCGAAAATACAAGCGGTCTTTTGGGGTTTTTTTGTTTGTTTGGGTTTTTTTTTTTTAATCCCTGTTTCTTATTTTTCTTGTCTTTCCA
>JASPKP010007734.1:7500-12396 GCA_030674155.1 Stramonita haemastoma
GCGCTATGCTTCGAACTATCCTCTGAGAACTGTCTTCATACACATTTAATAAAATCTCTGCAGAATCTTCTTTCTTCTTCTTCTTCTTCTTCTTCTTCTTCTTCTTCTTTTCTTCTTCTTCTTCTTCTTCTTCTTCTTCGTCTTCGTCTTCGTCTTCGTCTCTTCTGTTCCATTTTCTCTTTTCTTCTTCTTCTTCCTTGTCCTCTTCCTGCTTCTTCTTCTTCTTCTTCTTCTTTTCTTCTTCTTTTCTTCTTTTCTTCTTTTCTTCTTCTTCTTCTTCTTCTTCTTCTTCTTCTTCTTCTTTCTTTTTTCTCTTTTCTTTTCCATCTCCTTCTTCTTCTTCTTCTTCTTCTTCTTCTTCTTCTTCTTCTTCTTCTTCTTCTTCTTCTTCTTCTTCTTTCTCCTTCTTCTTCTTCTTCTCTTTCTTCTTCTTTGCATTCTTTGCATTCTTTGCATACTTCTTGTTTTGTCTTTGAGCTGAACTACTTTCCCTCTTAATGTTTTCACATAGACATTAAAAATAATTTGTTCTTTCTCAAAGCATCTCGTTCTTCACAAAAACGACTCTAGTGGAGTACATTGATTTGCAACATGAAATGTCTCTTTAACTCAAGAGGGCATTATCTTGTAGTGACCAATATCAATTTTCAAAAGTAGTCTTGCCTATTTACCTAGTTATTTTAGCCAAGATGAGAAGGAAGAAAGTATGACTGCTAGAATGGACATAAAAAACCATGTCGTTTTGCTTTGTTATCTGAATTACTTTGAAATTGAAAAACTCTCTTTACACTTTTAGTATACTAAGGGGTCATCAGCAGTGGTATTTCCTACAGAGATCACATCACTAATGAAGATGTGAAAATCAGAATAACAAAAACGCCATTAGACCATATGAAGAGCTCCTAACTTCAGTGAACAAAAACGCAAGCTAAAGTGGTACGGGCACGTCACACGATCATCTGGACTGGCCAAGACAGTCTTACAGGGAACAGTAAGGGGAGGGAGACGAAGAGGTAGACAGAGAAAACTATGGGAAGACAACATCAGAGAGTGGACAGGCCTTCGGGTGGAACAATCTGCTACGGAGGGCAGAGGACAGTGGGGAGTGGAGGAAGCTGGTTGAAAATTCTGTAGTGGTGCCTCCACGGTCTGCGAGACTACTGGACAGGAGAAGGTCAAATATTTTAGTTTGGTGTGTGTGTGTGTGTGTGTGTGTTGTGTGTGTGTGTGTGTGTGTGTGTGTGTGTGTGTGTGTGTGTGTGTGTGTTGTGTGTGTGTGTCTGTGTGTGTGTGTTTTCTGTGTGTGTGTGTGTGTGTATGTGTGTGTGTGTCTGTGTGTCTGTGTGTGTCTGTGTCTGTGTGTTTGCATATGTGTGTTTGACTGTGTTTGTGTTTGTGTGCGTCTGTGTTATTTTGTGTGTGTTTTTGTGTGTGCAGGCGAGCGCGCGTGTATGTGTGTGTATGTGTTTGTGTGTTTTGTGTGAATGTGTGTGAATGTGTGTGTATGTGTGTGTGTGTGTTCGCGCGTGTGCATATGCACACACGTGTGCGTGCGTGCGTGCGTGTGTGTATGTGTGTGTATGTGTTTTCGTGTGATTGTGTGTGTGTGTGTGTGTGATTGTGAGTGTGTGTGTGATTGTGTTGAAATTCATTTAACGTCTTTTCACAAATTGTGATATTAGACGGGAAGGGGGGGGGGAGGTAAGGTGGGTGTATGAGTGTCAGAAAAAGAGGGTGTGGTTGGCAATGTATGGGATAAAGAATTTCAGGGAGTCAATACTTGCTAAAAAAAAAAATAATAATAAAAATAAAAAATACCCCCCCACACACCTTTTTGTCACTAACCTATTGAACCTCAAAGCAAAAACGGAAAATGCAGTTCTAACAAACTCTAACAAAATCAGTAATTCCAATGAAAAATATAACTACATAGTTACTTAATTTCACATAAGAAAACACAAAATACCCCTCCCCAGAAAAAGAACGGGAATACCCAAAAATAACTGCGAAAAATCAGCTACAATCAGCAACATCTCCTAGCCCTCGCCCCCCAAAAACCAAACAAAGATAAACAACAATAAGAATACAAATACCCAGTACAGGGGGAAAAAAACCCAAAAAAAACCCACCCTTACAAACAAACAAGAAAACAAACCAAAAAAAAACCAACAACAACAAAAAACATCCGATTAGAGCATCTTTAGAGTCCAAATCAATCACAATAACGAACCAACTGGACTATGAATCAGCGATCTAAAAAAGTCATACATAAGTGACAGATTGTTAAAGATAGCTGATGGAGAATTTACCATCAAAACGGGAATATGCCCTTTTAAGCTGCTGCATGTTAGTACATGATCTACTGTTATATCATTACCGCATATGCAAAAAACATTTCCAACATATTTTGTCTTAAAGCAATTCAATTTCCATCTACAAGCTAAGGAAACAATCTGCTTTGAACAATATACATCACGTTCTCGTGATTTAACAAAAGACTCAAATTTACGTAGTTCTTTGTGAGCACCTAAACACCCGAGCCTCATTTCCTCGCACTGAAAAAACTTTTCTTGTGATTTTATTACAATATGATAACACTCTTGAAGTGAAAATGGGAGTACTAAATGTGACACCTCCAATGAACCCTTTGCTCCTTTCTTTGCTAGGATGTCCACTTTTTCATTGTAGTAAAAACCACTGTGGGATGGAATCCAACAGAAGGTTAGTTCCGAGCCCTTTAAAGATAAAACATGAATTAAATGACAAATTTCAATAACGACTTCAGATCTAACTTTTGTTTGCAAGGAACTAATGGCATGAATTACAGATTTAGAATCTACACAAAACAGAATCTGAAAGATTATTTTAGGAAAACTAACGAGAAAATTTAGGGCCATCAATATTGCGATTAGTTCCGCTGAAAATATCGAGATATCTTTTCCAAGATGAAATTGGTTTTCAGTTTTTAGATCTGGTATAATATAAGCAGCACCAGCGTTATTGTTTAATACTGAGCCGTCTGTGAACACTTTTAAGTGATTGGGATAATTATCTTCCAAATGAATTTTGGCATGAGAAGACACTAAATTGATATTGTCTTTTTTTGCTAGATCAATATAATTGATGTCAAACTTTGCTCTGTTGAGTTCCCAGAATGGAACTGGGGGCACTACATCCCGCTGTGCTATATTACCTGTTGGATTCAACCCAGACTTTGTAAAAATATCTGATGTGTATGTTCTCAATGTGGTATGTGATGATATAGATCTTGCTCTCTTTGGAAAATGGTTATCTGACTTAAGATTAATGACTGATTCCAAATCGTGAATGTGATTGTGTGTGATTGTGTGTGTGTGTGTGTGTGTGTGTGTGTGTGTGTGTGTGTGTTGTGTGTGTGTGTGGTGTGTGTGTTGTGTGTGTGTGTGTGGTGTGTGTTGTGTGTGTGTGTTGTGTGTGTGTGTGTGTATGTGTGTGTGTGTGTGTGTGTGTGTGTGTGTGTGTGTGTCTGTGTGTCTGTGTGTGTAAGTGTATGTGTGTGTATGTGTGTGTGTGTGTGTCTGTGTCTGTGTCTGTGTGTGTGAAAGAAACAAAGAAAGAAACAAACAAAGAAGAGAAAGAGAAGAGAAAGAAAGAAAGAACGAAAGAGAGAAAGAAATAAGGAAAAAGAAAGAAAAGAAAAAGAAAAGAAAGAAAGAAAGAAAAGAACGAAAGAGAGAAAAGAAATAAGGAAAAAAAAAAAAAAAAAAAAAGAAAGAAAGACAGAAAGAGAGAAAGAAAGAAAGAAAGAAGAGAGAAGAGAAAGAATGAAAGAAAGAAAGAAAGAAAGAAAGAGAAAAGAAGAAAGAAAAGAAAGAAAGAGAAGAAAAAGAAAAGAAAAAAAGAAAAGAAAGAGAAAAGAAAAGAAAGAGAGAGAAAGAACAGAAAGAAAACGGAAAAAGAAGAAAGAAAGAAAGGAAAGAAATGAAAGAAAGAAAGAAAAAGAAAGGAAAGAGAAGGAGAGAAGAAAGAAGAAAGGAAAAAAAAAAAGGAAAAAAAGAACAAAAAGACAGAAAATAGAACAAATGAAGAAAAAGAAAGAAAGAAAGAAAAGAAAAAAAGATAAAAGGGACAGAAAGAAACGAAAGAATGAAAAGAACGGAAAGAAAAAAAAGAAAGAAAGAAAGAAAGAAAGAAAGAAAGAAAGAAAGAAAGAAAGAAAGAAAGAAAGAAAAGAAAGAAGAAAGAAAAAAAGAAAAGAAAGAAAAGAAAGAAAGAAAGAAAAGAAAGAAAGAAAGAAAGAAAAGAAAGAAAAAAAAAAAAAACTCACTCACCCCAAAAACAACTAAAAAAAATCGAGGTTGAAAAAATTAGAAAAAAGAAAGGAAATAAAAAATTTTTTTTAAAAAAACACAGAAAACAAAAAACAAACAAAGATTTCACAAACTTTATGCTCAATGAAAATGAATTGAAAAAAAAGAAAATAAAGCAAGATAAAAAATAAACAAAGATAAACAAAAAGGAAGAATAAATGAAATGAAGGAAGGAATAAGAACATGAAACAAATAGTGATAAAAAAGTGAAAGGGAAAGAAAGCGCAAAAACCAAAACAAAAGTAAGACAAATATAAAAAAAAAACAAATAAATATAAACAGCAAACATTCACACAGATAGACAGATGACAGAGAGAGAGAGCACACGAGAAAAGTAAAGAAAAAAAAGCACACATAAAATTAAAAAAATAAACGAGTTTCCAAAAATGGTTTCCAAAACTCAGGTCTACAAAAATGTGATCAGCATTTAATGAACAAGATCTAAAGCGGAACAGATTCCATTATTTCCCCTTTGACAGTTATTAGTCCGTCACATCTCTAAATGTTTTTTGAAGAGATGGGATAGAGAGGGAAAAAGAAAAAAGGA
>JASPKP010007735.1:5000-7500 GCA_030674155.1 Stramonita haemastoma
AAGCGGAACAGGATTTAACGTGTGCGCAAGATCCCCTCGGTTTATAGTCTCATCCGAAGGACTTTTGGGGAGAGTGGAGTCAGCACCGATGTTAAGTCCAGGAGAAAATCCCCTCGAACGGGAATCGAGCCCGGGTCGTTAAATTGCGAGCGCAATGGTCTGACCACTAGGCTATCCCGTCAAGTGTGTAGTTGTGGTCTGTAACCTCTTGGTATTTTCAGACAGAGATCACATAACTTACAAAAAACAACAACAACAGGGGGACGGCATAGCCTAGTGGTCAGAACATTGAGCTCGCAATTTGACGACCTGGGTTCGATTCCAATTCGAGGAGAGTTTTCCTCTGGAGTTGACATCAGTGCTGACTCCACTCCCCACAAAAGTATGACCAGAGTTACAAGTACAAACTGGCGCACAGACAGACTGACAGACAAACCGAAAAGAGTTATACGGACTGACAAGAGTTATACAGACTGACAAACAGACAGACTGACGCACAGACTGACGGACAAACTGACAAAAAATATACAGACTGACCAGTTGTACAGACTGACAAACGGACAGACAGACTGACGCACAGACAGACTGACGGACAAACTGACAAGAGTTATACAGACTGTCAAACAGACAGACATGCAGAGGTCCAGCATTGTCCAGTACGGTCAGTAGGGACAAGTGAAGTGACCTTCAGGGAACAGTGTGACCTTGCCTGTCCCACCTGCCATCCCCACTGGTCACTGGGATCAGCTGTGTGTGTGTGTGTGTGTGTGTGTGTGTGTGTGTGTGTGTGTGTGTGTGTGTGTGTGTGTGTGTGTGTGTGTGTGTGTGTATGGGGGGAGGGGGGTATGTGTGTGTTGTGTGTGTTGTGATGTGTGTGTGTTTGTGTGTTGTGTGTGTGTGTGTGTTTGTGTTGTGTTGTGTTGCGTTGTGTGTGTGTGTATGTGTTGTGTGTGTGTGTGTTGTGTTGTGTGTGTGTATGTGTGTGTATGTGTTGTGTGTGTGTTGTGTTTGTGTGTGTGTGTGTGTGTGTGTGTTATGTATATGTACATGTGTACATGCGTGCCTGCATGCCTGCTTACTTGCCTGCGCATGTCAAAGTGAAGGTCAACATCAAATGTGTATATCTACAGTTGCGCGGCGCGTGCAAAATGTTTATGTACATGTACAAAATTATGTGTGTGTGTATGTCTCATGTCTGTGTGTCTGTGCCTGGACGTACGTATGTGCATAGGTGCGAGTGTGCGACATATAGATAGATAGATAGATAGATAGATAGATAGATAGATAGATAGACAGACAGACAGACAGACAGACAGACAGACAGACAGACAGACAGACAGACAGACAGATAGATAGATAGATAGATAGATAGATAGATAGATAGATAGATAGATAGATAGATAGATAGACAGACAGACAGACAGACAGACAGACAGACAGACAGACAGACAGACAGACAGACAGACAGACAGATAGATAGATAGATAGATAGACAGATAGATAGATAGATAGATAGATAGATAGATAGATAGATAGATAGATAGATAGATAGATAGATAAATAGATAGATAGATAGATAGATAGATAGATAGAGCTGTGCACTCACCCACCCCTGTACAAAGTTATTCTTGATCCCCCTGTGCCATGTACATGTTTTCAAAAAAGACATCAGAGTGGGTTTTTTTCCTTTTCTAAGTGACTGAACAAGCACAGGATGTGTGCACACGTGCATGTCTTTCCCTGGTGTATCAATTAATTAGCTGGCTACGCACGCATGCATGCAAGTGACCAGCACCATGGGTACATACACGCCCCCATTGTGTTCTCTGGTCAAGGGACTTTTAGCCTCTGTCACGATGTGTGCCTTTGGCCTCTTTACCCTGGGGAAGGGGTCTTGTTCTGTTTGTGTGTCTGTGTGTCTGTCTGTGTGTCTGTGTGTCTGTGTGTCTGTCTGTCTCTCTCAGTAAAGTCTGATGTCTGAACTCTCTCTCTGTCTCTCTCTGTCTCTGTCTGTCTGTCTGTCTGTCTATCTGTCTCTCTCTCTCCTCTCTCTCTCTCTCTCTCCTCTCTCTCTCTCTCTCTCTCTCTCCCTCTCTCTCTCTCTCTCTCTCTCTCTCTCTCTCAAAGTCTTTCTCTCTCTGTGTCTTTCTGTCTCTGTCTCTCTGTCTCTGTCTGCTTCTCTCTCTATTGATTGACTGATTGACTGATTGATTGATTGATTGACTGATTGATTGATTAACTGATTCTGCCACCCTCCCCCACTCTCCACTCGCTCTCCATTTCTTGCGAGGATGGCAAGAGACAATTCAGTATTAATAGCCATCCTTTATATTTATAATGGAAATATTCCCCAAGTCGGAATACGGTTACCTTTAATGGTGGGTAAAAACGGTCGCACACGCAAAATCTCAGTATTGGTTTTTCTCCACTACTTTTTCCTCAGTAATATTGGTAAACCTTAGAGTTCTATCGGAGGAATGAAAAAAAGGGAAACTTTGTG
>JASPKP010007736.1:0-5000 GCA_030674155.1 Stramonita haemastoma
GGGGTTTTAATATAAGTCGATGTTAAAATCCCCAAGAATAATTGTTTCATAGTTTAAAAATGTCACTTCATCCATAAGAGAGTTGAATTTTTCAAACCATTCTGTGGTTTCCGAAGGATTTCTGTATATGAATCCTATTAATATTGGATTATTGTGTTTTAATTTTATTTCAACCCAAATTGATTCAATGTCATAGACATCAAAGTTGTATAATCTTTTGCAACTCAGTGAAGAAGCGAAATATGTTAATAACCCAGTGGACTTGGGCTTGTGTGGATCCTGTCGAAAAATCTGATATCCTGGAATATTCATGCATGTGTCAGTTACGTGTGGTGAGAGTCGAGATTCAGCAAGGCAAAACAAATGAAATGATTCTCATCATTGTGCAGTATGGTCGAAATATCATCTTTTTTGTTTGTTGCATTGTTGATATTCAGGTAGCCTACACGGAGGCCTTGCTTTGTGGGCCACTTGTCTAAAGTTAGAGACATGTTAAGATTGATTATATATATATATATATATGTATGTATGTAAGATCTATCAAAATAAAGAGACTTGATTATGAAATTTTTTAACAAAATAAGCTATAATTCAATTTCGAAACTAAAATATAAACACAAATCAAAATCTGTAAGGAATGAATGTGTTATAATAAACAACTTTTTAAATCCAGTCCTGTTTTTACATAAATCATATACTACGGTCATAAAAAATAATAAAACATATAAATTGGGAAAAATATTTTAAGAAAAACTAAGATACAACAATTTTTGCTAAATCAATATAACCAATCACACACTAAATATTAATATGATACTAAACACAAAGAGATACAGTGACGAATAATAATAGATGAAAAAGCAAACAAAATATAGTATGGCAGAGTTGGTTCAAAAACTCCAATCCACACTAGCCCTAGGCAACAACTGCCCTGTAGAAGGGTCTCTGGATCCGATATACCTGCTAGATGTAGAAGGCAATTTATCCACTCAAATGAGATATACACTGCAGCATGACATTGATCAACATTTGATGTTGGGGAGAAAAAAAAGAAAAAAAAGAAAAAAAAAAAAAGAAAGGGGGCTGGGGGCTGGGTGAAAGTATGGGGGAGAGAGAGAGAGAGAGAGAGAGAGAGAGAGAGAGAGAGAAGATTTCCATTCAAGCAATCATTTATCATCATGGGAACACTGCATTTAACATTTGGACACCTGCACAAACACATTTGTAATTATATAGAACATTATACATTGGCTGTATGTTTGATGCGGGCTTGCAGGCAGACATTTATCGCACGCATGCACACACACGCATGCACACACACAACGTTCACATAATTATCATACACGTAGTACACACGCAGTGCATACGCACAAGCAAGCATGCATGCTTACATACCATGCAAGCACCCATAAGCTCACCGGCATATCCACAGACACACAAACACGCACATATACGCACGCACACACACACACACACACACACGCACGCACGCACTCACACGCGCACGCACGCACACACATACACACACACTCACGCATGCTTACATACACACAAACACACACACACACATGGTGAAACATGCATATACATGTTCACTTACACATACACTCAAACACCACATACACACACTCCCCCCCCCCCTTCCCTCCACACATACTCACTGGTACACACACACACACACACACACACACACACACACCACACTATTGGGTCAAGCAATGGAGTAGATCGGAAAGTATTTTCACAAGTGGCTGTGTAGCTGCCACGGAGTGTTGTCTCCCTAACACACTTGTGACATCTGAACACTGGGGGTTCCTTGGCTCGGGGATGGGAAAGTCTCTGTCCAGTAATAGACCAAGTGTGGTAGGCCTATTGTCGCTAGTCGCACTGTGGGGTGGGGCTGAAGTCGTCGTTTTGTTGAAGGCAGCCGATCGTGAATGTACACCTTTGGCTGCTTCAGCATAGCTTTTCATGTCACTGGTCGTTATGTTGGGTCGGTAGTTTGTCACAGGCCTCACGGCTGGCGGCTGACTATGGTTTCCGGGGAAACGGATTTTTAGGGCAAGAGTTTTGTTACCCTGAGGACTGGGATGGATGGGATCATCGTATAGCGCCTTTTTAGGCGCTCCAGTCCTGGTGAGAAAGGAGGGGGTGTTGTCGATAAGTACAACCCTCTCTTGGCGGCAGGTTTTCCCCAAGAGAAGCCGTCGACCGTGAAGCCTTGTCTCTCAGTGGATGTCGTCCGAAGGGGGGAGGATGGAGGAGGCCTGTAGAGCAGCATGGGGGAAGATTTCTTTTAGCAGGTGGATCAGTTTTGTCCAATCTGCTTTTGTGACTGATCCTGCTTTACAGTCATTTATCCCCACGTGGAAGGTGACGTGCTGTATGTGTGGAGAGGGGCGGCGTGTTGACAGCCACTGACACAGGTGTTGTACTGTCAGGCCTGGTACTGACAGGTTGCAGACTTGCCGGCCCCCCACTGACATCTTTTTCTCGTCCACCCCTTTCAGCACTGAGTCACCTAACAACAAGGTGTTACACTCTACGGGGATTGTTTTTTGTTGGAGGGTTTTCAGGGGCTGGAATGGGGGGTGTTTTCTTGGTGCTTTTGGGAATGAGAATTGGAGTGTGGGCTTTGATGGGTGCGGGAGTGTGTGCGTGTCTGCTGTGATGTGTTTGTAAGTAGAGGCTGTTTGCTTGTGTTTTTGCGTGAAGTTGCTGAAGTGTTGTTGCTTGTCTGCTTTTGTGTGAGTGTGGGGTATGAAGAATTGTCAGTCGTGGTTTTGTCTGTGAGGAGAGCATATCTGTTGGATGTGTTTATGTTGTATTCTACCTCTGTGAGTTGTTCTGCAAGTGGTTCAGTATTGTTGTCTGTCTGACTGCTTGAGTGTTTTGTGTGTTTAGTTGCACTGAGTGTTTGTATCTGTTTCTTGGTGGTATTGTTGATGTTGTGTTGACTGTCTTTGAGTGATTGTAGTTTGGAGTTGATTTCTTTCAATTGATCTGTCTGGTATTCTTGGCTGTTTTGTAGTTCTGTTACTTGTTGTGAAACATCTCTTTTCATTGTTTTCATGGAGTTTTTTACTCTGGTTTCAGTGTCAGAGATGACCTGGCTGTTGTGTTTTGTTTCCTGACCTATTTGTGATATTTGTGTTTTGAGTGTGTGTATTTCTTTCTGCATGTTGGAGATAGTGATGTTGGCTGCAATGAGTTGTTCGTGAAGCATTGTTATAATTTCTGTGTTGTTCTTTTGAGAGAGATTGCATGGTGCATTGCTTGTTTGTGTTGTGTTGACTGTTGTTGTGGGAGATGTTTTGGAGTGGGGAGTGGGTTGGTCGGAGGTAGAGGTGGGAGAGGGATGAGGCTGATGGTCACATGTGGAAGTGGAGGGGGAGGGGAGGGGGGACTGAACTATACCTTGATCTTCGGTGGAAGAAGGGGTGGTGGGGGAGAGGGGCGGTGTTGCAGTTTCTTCCTCAGGTGGATGTGCAGCCGTTGAGGGAGGGGGTAGAGGATCAGCTGACAGGTCGGAGGGAGGGAGGGAGGGGATGGTCCCTTTGTCATCAGTAGATGGAGGGGGTGATGTAGCCTGGTCAGGGGGGGAAGACGTGGGGGGTGTGGAGGGCATGGAGTGGGATGGATCAGCTGAGAGGTCTGAGGATGGGTGAGAGGGGATGGTCACGTCATCAGTGGATGGAGGGGGTGATGTAGCCTGGTTGGGGGGTGAAGACGTGGGAGGTGTGGAGGGCATGGAGTGGGGTGGAGTGGAAGGGGAGGGTGTCAACTGAAGAAGGGGAGGAGAGTTGTTATCCCCCTCTGTTGTCTGGTCTGGCTGACATGGTTTGTCGTCAGGGGCGCTGTCTCGTATGGCCAGTGGAGCACACTGACGGCTTGAGGATGCCACGGAATAGAGGACATCAGTCACAGTTTCCGTGGTGACATTTAGTTTTGCCAGCTCATTGACTATTGTTCTTAGGTTGTCGAACTCCTCTTCAACCCACTGCTGGCATACATTGCCTTGTACTAGGATTTTCCCAGTACTGTGGTATATGTGTATTGTCAGTAGTTTTTCTTCATCAGAACTAACTTGAAAGAAGGATCGCCAAAGTTCACTGGGCAAGGTTGATGTAAAGTCAGTTGTAAAACTTATTTGTTCGCTGTTATTCTTTGTAAACTCTTTAAATATTGAATTGACATTTAGGGGCTGAAATTGTCCACAATACCTTTCAAGGAGAACAAACCGCCACAAAGGCAAGTTAGTATGAGTGGCTTCAAAGGTAACTTGGCAGGAGTCCTTAGTGTATTGAATAGTCTCTTTTCTGAGACGGTGGGTACTCATAGATCGAGTCATGGGCCTCATGGTTAAAGCATTGCATCACTCAAAGATTAACAAACTAGTTCACATGATTTATTGATTGATGGTTGGGATTGAAAGTGAAAGAGTAAAGATTAAAAAAAGAAAAATAAAAAAACAAAAAAAACAAAAAAAGAGTGCAGTGATGATGATCAATGTCATCTGCTTTGTGCCATTTTAATGGCTATCTCCTACACACAAAGAGTGCGGCATTGCTCAGATTACAGTTCGTCACCACGGAAACCACAACAACGTTGATCTATGTGTGTTTCACTTCGGGGAAAGGCAATGGACAGTCTCACCCACTCACCTCACAAGAGCACTTCACTTGAGTCTTAGACTCTTAAGTGGTCCAGTTACTCAGGGTCCAGTGTACAGCTTCCCTTTGTTCCCACATCGCTGTTGCCTCAGCACTGTAGGTGTTGTTGAGAATCACACATTCACAGAAAATTTTTGTGGAGTATGGTTAAAATGTTGTTAAAAACAACTCCTTTTTTTTTTTTACACTAAACCAATGGCACTTCATTGACTTATTCAGTTACACACACATTTGTACACTTTCTTTTAAAGCTAAACACCTCTAAACACCTCTATTTCTTTCCGAAAACAACTTCCACTGGAGAGCTCTCAGGACACGTCTTCACTC
>JASPKP010007736.1:7500-12396 GCA_030674155.1 Stramonita haemastoma
TGAGTGAGTGATAGTAGTTGTTGCTGTTGTTGCTGCTGCTGTAATTTTTGTTGTTGTTGCTGCTGATGTAGTTGTTGTTGTTGCTGCTGCTGTAGTTTTGTTGTTGTTGCTGCTGCTATAGTGGTTGTTGCTGTTGTTGTTGCTGCTGTAGTTATTGTTGTTGCTACTGCTGTAGTTGTTGTTGTTGCTGATTCTGTAGTTATTGTTGCTACTGCTGTAGTTGTTGTTGCTGCTGCTGCTGTAGTTGTTGTTGTTGTTGCTGCTGTAGTAGTAGTTGTTGTTGCTGCTTCTGTAGTTGTTGTTGTTGCTGCTGTAGTTTTTGTTTTTGCTGCTGCTGTAGTTGTTGTTGCTGCTGCTGTAGTTGTTGTTGCTGCTGCTGTAGTTGTTGTTGTTGTTGCTGCTGTTGTTGTTGTTGTTGCTGTTGTATCTGCTGTAGTTGTTGTTGTTGCTGTTGTAGTTGTTGTTGTTGCTGCTGTAGTAGTTGTTGCTGCTGTAGTTGTTGTTGTTGCTGCTGTAGTTGTTGTTGTTGCTGCTGCTGTAGTTGTTGTTGCTTCTGCTGTAGTTGTTGTTGCTGCTGCTGTAGTTGTTGTTGCTGTTGCTATAGTAGTTGTTGCTGTTGTTGCTGCTGCTGTAGTTGTTGTTGTTGCTGTTGCTGTAGTTGTTGTTGTTGCTGTTGTTGCTGCTGCTGTAGTTGTTGTTGTTGCTGCTGCTGTAGTTGTTGTTGTTGTTGCTGCTGTTGTAGTTGTTGTTGTTGCTGCTGTAGTAGTTGTTGTTGCTGCTGTAGTAGTTGTTGCTGCTGCTGTAGTTGTTGAAGTTGCTGCTGCTGTAGTTGTTGTTGCTGCTCCTGCTACTGTAGTTGTTGTTGTTGCTGCTGCCGTAGTTGTTGTTGGTGCTGCTTCTGTAGTTGTTATTGCTGATGCTGCTGTAGTTGTTGTTGTTGCTGCTGTAGTTGTTGTTGTTGTTGCTGCTGCTGTTGTTGCTGTTGTTGCTGCTTCTGTAGTTGTTGTTGTTGTTGTTGCTGCTGCTGTAGTTGCTGCTGCTGCTGCTGTAGTTGTTGTTGCTACTGCTGTAGTTGTTGTTGCTGCTGCTGCTGTAGTTGTTGTTGCTGCTGTAGTTGTTGTTGTTGCTGCTGCTATAGTACTAGTTGTTGTTGTTGCGGCTGCTATAGTACTAGCTGTTGTTGTTGCTGGTATAGTAGTAGTAGTAGTTGCTGCTGCAGTAAATGTATCATTTTCATTCAAAGTCGTCATTTTAAAACAGCTTATCATTTGAATACCATCTATTCAACATCAAGCACTTTTACCTCTACCTTATGTATTTTCTAGAATGCTATTCAATCTTATCTGTTTGTCACGTTTTGGTTCACGATATTATCAACTATCTTGTGTCTATTTCTACTGTACAGACCATATAAATTCAGTATGAAATTGAGTATGAACAACATACCCAGAGCAATTGATTCTCATGTATAAGGAGATTCAAAACAGTACATCTTATATATATACATTTTTTTAACCTAGCTGTCATATTCTGTCGAATTCTGTAGAAGCTGCCATTGATAAAGAGGTAGAATACAAGTTACTTTTTTCCCTCTAAATTTAGGTCTCCTTTACCCAAAGACTTCTTCAGTCATTTGTCAGTCTCAAGTTATGCACTTAGTTTCCAAACACCAGCTGTGCTTCTTTCAGAAACTAGAATTAACTTTTTTTTTAGTAACTTTTCCAATCATTTTGAAACGGATGAATGTCACTCTCTTACTTGTTCAAGATCCTTTTTGAAACGAGTCATTCGTTTGAAGCTGAGCAGTCTGGTTCGACATTTTCTTCTCTGTAAGTCTGTTATTGAAAGCTTTACTTTCCATCCTTTGTACTTTTTTATGTTTTTTTTTTTTTTTTTTACTGTCACGTGAAAGCACATGTGAGACTAATCATTACAATTTGTGTCTTTCTTTTTAAATGCTCAGTGAATTTCAGTTGAATTGTTTCTATTTGAAAGTGATGTGTGTCTGTAATTTAAAAAAATCTGTGCTTTATTGAGTTAGTATGTGTCTGTTTACGTACGTGTTTATGTGAGTTTGCGTAACAAACAAAAATTATGGAGAGAGAGAGAGAGAGAGAGAGAGAGAGAGAGAGAGAGAGAGAGAGAGAGAGAGAGAGAGAGAGAGAGAGAGAGAGAGAGAGAGAGAGAGAGAGAGAGAATGGTTTATTGTGATAAGCATCACGCCCATTCACAAGGGAACAGTGGGATAGGGACTGGGGACAAAACATAGTCATTGAAAACCATAGTTAATAATAATACAAACACAATATATACATACATATGTAACACCACTAACAAAAAGGTATTTTTTGTGTTTGGTATTAAGAAGCATAAATTTGGTGACTGCAGTTATCTCCCTAACCTCTCGAAGTAACTTCCTTATTGTTTTAGTTTTCTTGTTTTGTAAGAGTGATCACCTTTGGCATTCTCCTGTCAAGAAGCCATTTTCCTGCTTGAAGCTGTGAGGAAAAGGCTATGTGCCTGGGACTCTTTGAGTCTGATGTTCCCCATTAAGGTTGGTTTTATTTTGTTAACCTTGCTTTTGGTTAACTATCTTTTCAAGTTTTTAGTTTGGGAAGTTTAAGATACCTATATTATGTTTAATTTAATTTCAGATGTTTCTAGCCTGTGAATTTATAGTGAGTCTTAAGTATTTGCTCTGACCAAAAAAAGCATGTGGCAAATTTTAAGCACAGTCATGATTTTTGATGTAAGTGTAACTTTTGGTAGAATATCGAGGGTTACCTGCCAGAAGCGACTATCGCGGTTCGACGCAGTTTCAAGAAAATGGCGTTTGAAAGTTTCACATGGCTGTGAGCTTTGTGTCTTTTATGCTGTATCCTTTAGCCAGTGAGAATTATTTTGTGACATATATTCGCCATTCATATCTGAAGTTTCAATGGCAACAAGTATTGTTTTTATTGAATAACACCTTCTTGTTCAACCACAGTAGGAGCTAGCCAAGTTGGAAAGATGATAAGTGAAACAAAAATAGCCCGCCTTGATTGCCGAACCTGCTAAGGGCGGCACAGGCAATGGGCTGTGGAGGGAAAGTAAAATTAACTAAGGATGCCTGAAGGGGCCCTCTACTTTAAGTGTGTTGGGCAAGCGTCCAGCCTGCCAGCTGCTTTACGTCGGGCAATTAGGCTGGACAGCTCTCTCTCTGACTGGGACCATGGAATGTGGTTTAAATCTTTGTTACCGTCGTTTTACATCACTGACTATATAAATCAGGGACCGTGAGAAGCCGAGCAGCGGCTATTTCAGAACATTGAAACAAAATTTGTTCACAGATAACACAGGAGATTAGCACACACCGCCAAGGGTTAAATTCTGACATGAAGAGTGACAGCAAGTCAGTTTGTACACAGATACCTGCTATCACAGTGAACACTATTGGCGTGTTATTTTGATACTTTAAGTCCTCACTAACCACCTCTCACCCCCTCCTATCCCCCCTACCCCCATCCCCACCCCCTCCCCTCCTACCCCCCCCCTCCCCCCCTCCTCCTAACCCTCCTCCTCTCCTAACCCTCCTCCTCCTCTATACCCTCTCCCCCCCCCTCTATACCCTCCCTCCCCTCCCCATCCTCCTCCCTCATCCCCCCCCCTCCCTCCCTCCCCATCCTCCTCTCCTAACCCTCTTCCCCCTCATATCCGCCCCCTCATATCCGCCCCCTCCTCTCCCCCCTCCTCTCCCCCCCCTCCTCCCCCCTCTTCCCCCCTCTCCTCCCCTCTCCTCTCCCCCCTCTTCCCCCCTCTCCTCTCCCCCTCCACCCACCTATCCCTCTCTCCTAAGCACAAACATGGGAAGATAGACCACACATCTCCTCCAAAGCTCGGAGGATTAGAAGTTAGGGGGGGCGATCCCCATAGAGATCTGCCATTCCTAATTCTAAGCTTAAGTTGTTGCCTTCATAGTCTTGCAGCATATTACTACACTAACAATTCCACACTTTAAAAGGTTCTTTTCCCATGTCTGCTCAGAAATTGAAAGAAAAAGTTTAATCTTAAACATTTCTTATCACCATGTCCTATTTGAAAAAGGTAAAATAGCACAGTTTACAATTTTATTAAAAAAGATTGCTGCTTCATTTACATTAGATACAGATTTTCCTCTGGACTTCTGAGGAACTTCAAACAATAAAAAGGAACATAACTGTTATGACAGCCTTTGAAGGGGGGTAATATTGCCTTAAAAAAAAACAACGTTTTATCACGCATATATAATGTGACAGAAATTCTAAATACATGCAGCATAAATTAACACAGGTTAAACAACTTACAGTTTTTATATGGGGGCAATGTAGGGATAGATAAATGAAGCAGGAGGAGAAAATTTTATTTTTGAAATAAGTATATCTTGAGACTGGATTGAAAACTGTCATAAGTAGGCTTTTAGCGAAGTGAGGAGGGGGTGGGGGGTGGGGGGAGGGTGTCATTGGACCAGCAATAGAGAAAGAGAAACATACATACATACACACATACACCACACACACACACACAACACACACACACATGCACACACACACACACTTACACACACACACACACGATTCAAGATTTAATTCCTTGCTGCAACATGATAAGCAAACAATATTACAGACTCCAGACATTTTAAAGTATATTAATTTCTGTAAAAGACACAGTCTACACTTGTGAAAGACAACAAAATGAAATTTCAAGAAAAACCTTCAAATGTTGTGAGCTTCGAGGGAGACAGGAGAACTTTTCAAGATTTACATTTCCACAGACTGCAAAAATCATAACTGGACATGGGTTGAAGAAAATGCTGAGGAATAAAATCTTGTCGTAAATGTTTAAAGTAGGAAACAGTCCATGATAAAAAATAAATTT
>JASPKP010007737.1:2500-5000 GCA_030674155.1 Stramonita haemastoma
CTGCCTGCTGTCTGTCTGTCTGTCTGTCTGTCTGTCTGTCTGTCTGTCTGTCTGTCTGTCTGTCTGTCTGTCTGTCTCTCTCCTCTCTCTCTCTCTCTCTCTCTCTCTCTCTCTCTCTCTCTCTCTCTCTCTCTCTCTCTCTCTCTCTCTCTTCTCTCTCTCTCTCTCTCTCTCGTGCTTGTTTTCTGCCTACCTAGCACATTCTCCCGCCTTTTTTCATTAAAACAACGCAAATCTGTAAAATCTGTTCTTATGAACTTTCTGATGCACTGCTCTAAAGTCAGAAAGTGTCGACTGAGGCCTGCGGGCATATTAAATCTCCTGCAGAGTTATAAGCACAGGAGAGGACCAGGCACTACAAGCATTCCACCTAATATGGAAGGAAGGAAGAAGAATCAAAACCGCACAGCAGTACAGACAGCATGGTACAGTACAGTTGAGCACTGTAATGTACATATAGTACATGACGGAGCAATACAGAGGGGAGAAAGAGAAGGGAGGAGGACAAGGCCTCAGACTGGACAGGCCTGAGGCTGAGTGAAGGAAGCACTGCCAGAGGAGAGAGAGAGAGAGAGAAGAGAGAGAGAGAGAGAGAGAGAGAGAGAGAGAGAGAGAGAGAGAGAGAGAGAGAGAGAGAGAGAGAGGGAGAGAGAGAGAGAGAGAGAGAGAGAGAGAGAGAGAGAGAGAGAGAGAGAGAGAGAGAGAGAGAGACAGACAGACAGACAGACAGACAGACAGACAGACAGACAGACAGACAGACAGACAGAGACAGAGACAGACAGACAGACAGACAGACAGACAGACAGACAGACAGAGACAGAGAGACAGAGAGACAGAGACAGAGAGAGAGAGAGGGAGAGACAGAGATAGAGACAGAGACAAAGACAGAGAGACAGAGAGAGAAGACAGAGAAAGATGGATAGTGCTTGTTGTCCCGTCATCCACAGAACCACCACGATCGAGAAGAGTACTAGATGTGTAATGTAATGTAACTCTGATCAGGTTTGCATTGATGCTGTACAAATTCATGGCTGCCCACAAAGCTGCATGCCACACCACCCTGTCGAATGCCTTCTTAAAATCAAGAAATACGTGGTAGAAGTCTTGTTGGTGTTGAAGGTACCGCTCACAGAGTATTCTGAGGTTGAATATTCGTCCAGTCGTGCTAAGTCAGGACAAACTAAAGTCGTCCTTCGTCCTAATCCCCCCCTCCCCCCGAAAAAAAAATCTGTCAAAAATCTGTCACAAATCTGTAAATCGTGATCATTCCAAGGCCTTGAGAATCAACACGATTTTTATTGACAGGGTTTATTCCTTTCCCTCCTTTTTCTTCCTACCCTCCCCAAATTTTTATTCCCCCCCCCCCCTCCATTCGCCTCTGGCTCTGTCCATGCCCCACTCCCCCCTCCCCTCCCCTCCCCCCAACCCCCTTCCTCCGTACGCTCCTTAAAAGCAGTGGAGTGCAGCTTAGAAGGAGTGTATACCGCCCCGCTTAAGAACTGTATTGTATGAAGGCTAGGCAGCGGATTTTTATGTCTCATTCAACAGTCTGAATGACTTTGCAGGGGCTGTCTTTGAATGAGACTGTGAGTGGTAAGTAAGTTTGATTTATTGAAAAAAAAAAGTCTACCCCTCCTCCCCTCGCCCCCCTTGTCTCTTTGACTTACCTCTGCACCCCTCCCCCAACCTTCCCTCACTCTTTCCCTCCCTCCCTTCACTCTTTATTTCCATTTTTGAGAACGATGTTTCTCATTACATCTAGATTTAATTTACTTCCTGTAGATGAATCTTAAGACTTTTCTTGCCTTCCAATATCACCATGACCCTTTCCCCCTTTCACGCACGCACACACACACACACACACACACACACACACACACGCACGCACGCACGCACGCACGCACGCACACACACACACACACACGCACGCACGCACGCACGCACACACACATACACACACACACACAAACGCAGGCACACACGCACGCAGGCACACAACAACAACAAGAACAACAACCCTCTTGCACTGCATATGAATAGTCGAAGGGGTATGAGGATTATATAGCGGAAAAGTGCCACCAACACACACACACACACACACACACACAAACACACACACACACACACACACACGCACGCACGCACGCACGCACAGCACGCACGCACGCACGCACGCACACACATACAACAACAACAACAACAACAACAACAACCCTCTTGTACTGCATCTGAATAGTCAAAAGGGTATGAGGATTCTATAGCGGAAAAGTGCCACCAACGTGCGCAAGCTAGCATTAAAAATATTATTTTGTATTTTATTTTATTTATTTTCTTTGATACTACTTTATGTCACAGCAGATTTCTCTGCGTGAAATTCGGGCTGCTCTCCCCGGGGAGAGCGCATCGCCACAAGTGCAGCGCCACCCATTATTATTTTTTTTTTTTTCCTGTCTGCAAGTGCATTCGTTGCCTATCAGAGTGGCTTTTTTCTACCTAATTT
>JASPKP010007737.1:10000-12396 GCA_030674155.1 Stramonita haemastoma
CAACTAAAAAACCTGACCCAACTAAAAAACCTGACCCAACTAAAAAACCTGACCCAACTAAAAAACCTGACCCGTCTTCACAACAAGGCTTACCTGAAAAAACGCGGCTGTTGTGCACGCTGTTGTCGTTGTTGTCGTTGTTTTTGTGGTTGTTTGTGTCGTTGTTGTCGTTGTTTTTGCCGTTGTATTTGCAAACTTTGTAAATCCCGAAAGAAGGATCGGATCCTGAGAACGCCCCACCTCCAGAAACTCAACCCACTGCCCCACCTGAACAAATCGAAGCTAAGCCCCCTTTACCACCCGAACCATCTTTAAAGAGCGATTCACCCGCAGGCACTGAGGCACACCAAGACATAAATCTTCACTTCATTATGCAACAGCTACAAAAAAGCCTGTCTTGGGATGGTGCCCCGGTGCAAGAATTTCCGATATGCCCATTGCGTCTCTGCTGGGGTTCGAAAGAAGATGCCTCAGACTTTCCCTTCGCGTGGATGACGAAAAACTCAACTGTTGGGGACTCGGACAGTTCCAGTGCCGAGATGAGGGAATCGTCATACAGATACAGCAGCAGCAGCAGCAGCAGCAGCAGCAGCAGCAGCAGCAGCAGCAGCAGCAGCCCATCAAGACCCCACCCAAAAAAATAGTGTGCTGAACAGGAGTATGGTCAACTTTTCCACCTTTTGACACGCAGGCAAGACAGCTAGCCGTGGAAGTCTCTGATCAACGTTGCAGTACTTTCTAAGGGGGCAGGATGGCCTCGTGGACAGAGCCTTGCCCTCCTGATCTGAAGGCCCGGATCGTGCCACCACAGAGGCACCCAGTTTAGGAAGTTTTCTTCTTGGAGTTAAACATCAGCACTGACTGTACACTTCCTCGAAAGTCCTTCGGATGAGACGGTAAACCGAGTCCCCAGTGTGCAAACGCACACAGAACATCTTGCGCAGTCATTAAAAACCTGTTGTTACGCTATTTCGCGCTGGTAGGAACAGATTTTTTTTTTTTTTTTTTTTTGGTGTGTGTGTGTTTTGTTATGTTTTGGTAGGAATAGATGACAAAACTTAAAAAACAAAAAAAACAAAAAGTGCATGCATAGAGGTGTCAGGATTTGACACCACTCCTGATGTCGGAATTCGGGTACCATGATGGCACGTAAAAAACGTTCGCAGACACAAAAATCTTACTGTTGGTGAAACCTCGTGGCTCTAGCAGAGGAACCAGAAAAAAGATGTTGTCCTTAGACAATTTAAATGGTCCATCTTAGTCACATTTGGAAAGACAGATATTCACAGATATGAGCCAAACTCTGAAGACTGGGAACGCTAGTTTGACTTGTTTATATGGCATTGTATTTATTGTTATTTCATTTTTTATTTTATGCCACTTTATGTCATATTATGTAGGATGGACACTTAAAGCTGCAGATGGAAAATGAATCAAAAGTGCGGAGATGTAAACCCCCCCCCCCCCCCCCCCCCCCCCACACACACAAAAAAAAAAAAAAAACAAACAAAAAACAAAAACAGACAAAATAGGAGAAAATAAAAATCAAAATGTATTATTTAGGGTTTTTTGTTGTTGTTTAAAAAAAAAAAAAAAATCATCATTACAGCAAATTGAAAATGTTTTTTTTTGTTGTGCTTTGAGTTTTGGGCAATAAATGTCTAGAAATAAGTTATCTTGTTGCATGGGCAGCTTGCCAAGTTTGGGGGGTTTTTTTTTTGTGGATTGGGGCTTTGGATAAATTCTCTTGTTTTTTCTCTGTTCTCTCTGCCCCTTTTCGCCTTCTGTCTCTGTTCTTGTCTTGTCTGTTTGTCTCTTGCCCCTCTTCTCCTCTCTCTTCTCTCTCCCCTTTCCACACAACACACACCCCACACACACCCCAACACACACCACACCCGTAGTAAAACCCACAAGATTGTAGGTTTGTTTTCCCCGGAATGGGGCTGGCACCCTTTGAGTGGTTTGCAAAAAAGCGCTATAAAAATTCCCGTATTATTATTATTTTTTTTATTATTTTATTATTTTTTAGTATTTTAGTAGTTTAGTGTGGTGTAGTAGTAGTAGTGTTGTAGTTTATAGTAGTAGTATATATTGTGTAAAAGTAGTGTAATATATAGAAACTTTAAGACATTTTTGAAAAAAAGGAAGTTTAAAAAGAAAAAGGGTACATTGCTTTTGCGTTGCAGTTACAAATTTCAATTTAAGTTCTACATTGAACAAAAATGCACAGCGGTATAAAATTAAACAAGTTTGCTGCCCCATATGTAAAAAACCCCTTAGATAATGAAGAAAAATTTTTATTGAATTGTCCTGTATACAAACCCGAGTTGCGTTTCTTATATATTCCCAAAAGGTTCCTTTTTGTGCTATCAAATACAAATATGTAGAAAAACAAT